>CM040238.1:98231342-98334149 GCA_022545495.1 Chrysanthemum lavandulifolium | reverse complement strand
TTTGCAAATAGTGATAGCGTTTATTTAATATTTTGTATCTTTTACTTTCCTTTAATTTGCATTTAAGCCCTTGTAGTTTATGTCCTTTTCCGTAGTTATAATTATCAATCTCCTTTTCCGCTCAAATCTCTCGATCATTATCGTTGGGTGATCCATTGCATAGCTCACCGGACATAACGACCGGGAAACACTATACTCCCGGATCTTCATTGAGTTCGTGCTTAAGCAGTTTAAGCTTATTACGGTCGGCCATTCACAAGTGGTCGGCTTGAGTGATTTAGCTTGACTGTTGGCACGCACTAAATTTTAGCGCCACGCTTGTCAGTCTTGATAATCTTCGTTTAGCGATTAGTGATTTGGATATTCACTCCTTGTTTATACCATCTCAGATATGTTCATATTTTCTTATAAAATCAAATCCCAAAAGATTTTCATTCATTTTTTTGCAAAATGTTTATCCAAAACCCAAAACATTCATCTTTACCCTCTTACCCTTTTTGATTCTTTATCCCTTTACCTCTATCCTTTGATTCTAACTTCTTCTATTCTCATGGAATCTCTCGAGGACGAATTCTGGGACGAAGTTGAAAAACTTCAGACGTTTACACAAATGTCAAGAATTCGTGTTGTTCGTGATGATCCATTCATTCTGCGTAGGGATATGGAACGAGAAACCGGGGTGACAAAGGACCAGGTACTTCCTTTTGATAATGGAAGTGCTAAATACGTCCAACCTACGGTTTTCCAAAAACCTAACCCCTCAATTGCTCCTAAGTCGTCTAGAATTGATTCTAAACTTTCACGATTTACGGTTAAAGGCAAACATGCAGAATTTAGACCGGTGACTAGCAAGAATGACTTGCTTAATCTTCACGTTTCTCAAGAACCCAAACCAGAGACCATAACGGAAGTGGTGGAAATTGCTAGCTCTCAGAGCACACCACTTGTCCCACCTCTTGATTTTTCAAAATGTTCTTCGAGTCTTAATAGTCATTCGGATCACCATGTTGGTTTTGTTGATTCTTTGGATAAACCGATTCCTTTTCATAACTCTCAAATGCAATCGCTTATTCCTTGTGTCGGTTGTGGTGAGCCTCTTTTGGTTCACTCACTCGTTGGTGTACGTGTACAATGTGGTAATGATATTCATAACGGAGTTGTTTGTTACGTGGTTCGAGGAATTCATTTGATTATGATCCTAATCCGAACTCATTTAACGACCCTCAAATTTTTCAAATTACCCACCACAAACCGACCTATCTTCATATAATCAACATATCTATTGTGAATTTTTGGAGGTCCTCACCAAGGATTTGAGTGTCATCCGAAAACACGTTTGTCTATGAACAGCTTTTCCAATGATGCTCGTAACTTTGGTTATAACCAAAATCCATATGATTCATCATTCCGCACTCAACAGTTATCTTGTTGTGAGTACCGTGAGTCCCCACTTCACTCTGATTGTCAAATAGGGAACCCAGTTCCTTGTAACAATCATGACTCTCACAGTTTGACAATTTCCAACCTCCACAAAGACTATACGGTTCAAACTCCACCGAGCCGTTGTCTCATGAAATCTCCACGATTTTGAAACCGCAATGAAAACACCGATGATATGATTAGTAACTTTAAGAATCAAGTGAGTGGTTAAAAGACCATGGGAGAATTGCTAGCCAAGAGCGAAAGCCCGCCAATCTAGGGAAGAATTATTAGTCCTAGAGCAAGCGCTCTAAGACGCTCCCAATTTCTTAAGGCAGCTCGTATGACGATGACGAGGAGAGTTTTATCCTTTTAAAGATAATATGTCTCAACTCCTCGATCAGGTTGATATTCCAAGATTGAGATTCCATCTCAAACAAGCGCTATCACACCCGAAATCCCACTCACTCTAAACATGGGGGCGAGCATTTTGACATTTGTTCACGAAAAGGAATCGATTTAATTCATAAAGTCTAGTGTTGAGAACCTTGTCCCAATCCCGAGAGAGTCACGTGGAACTTTGACCATATGTGTGATTCTCTTTCCCTCTTGAGTGTTCAAATGATAATTTGGAAACTTTCTCCAATTTTAGCGACGATTGTGCTTCCTTTGGAAACATCGAGTATGTTGAGGCATCACTTCCACAACTCGATCTCGATCCCTTCTTGAGGAGTTCTCCGGTGAACTCACTCACATCAATCCACTCTTTGATTTGAAGCCAACTGGGAGAGACTGAAAGTCTCCTTGATAATGATCGATCACTCACTTCTTATCCCAATAGTCCAATAGAGAATGTTAATCACTTTGTTCCCGAAACATTCAAAGCTACTTTCACCAATCCTCTATTTGAATTCGACTCTGAATTCACTTTAAATTCTGAGAATCCACTCTTTGATACTCAGATTGAGGATAGTGATGAGCCCACAGTGGAACAAGAGTTCACAATTTCACTTCATGTGAATGATTCTCTTCTTGAAGAGTTCTCCGGTGAACTCTCTCATGACATATCTCCTCCGGAACATGATCATTTCTATTTTGATCTTGAGAATGATATTAGCTTGGAGGAAGGTGTACTCTATCATACGAGTTTGCTTATTGATGATACTACCCTTACCCTTCCTCCCGATATGTCTACATTTGAGGATGAAGAATGGATCTTGATTGTTATCAAAATCTTTCTTCCTTTCCTCAAATATCTTGTGATTACTCTCCATCTTCACTCCTTCGGGAATGAAGACACTATCTTTGATCCCGGCATTTTCATTTATCACTTTTGAGCCGGTTCTATGTATATCTCATCGGTGTGGAACTTTCACGTACTTCATATGTTTGTCCAAACATCTTGAATGAAAGTCCGATGGAGATTGTCTCTTCCACTTACTTCCCATGAACAAATGAATTCGGGGTCAAGTCAAGCTAGCGACTGGTAATCAAAAATGAGCTAAACATGGGTTTTCACCCGTGTGTACCACCCTAGTGTGGGGAGTTACCCACATGTTGTATATATATAAGTTTTATATAAAATATATATATATATATATATATATATATATATATATATATATATATATATATATATATATATATATATATATATATTCAAATAATGGCCGTAGTATTTCCTTTTACGTTCTATGTTTCGCATAACTTTGGTACTTTGAATATTGAGGGCAATATTCATTTCTAAGTGTGGGGATTCTCACGAATTTTATCATATAATTATACCGCCTAATTCCCGCTTTGTAAAAATTTTTTGGAGTAAGTGTTTTGCACTTACTCAATTGGTTATCGATCCGCTTGTCTAATAAACTAAAGGATTGGCTAATCCAGAGCAAACGGCTCTTGGTAAAGATATCTCAAATCCGTTGACGGCTTGCAATTTGCCCAAAATTGTATGGTTTTCACCACCATATCCTTAAAAGTGAAGAGTTGGCTAGCCATAAGTTTATGGCTTGTGGTAAAGGCGATGGAAAAACCATAATTGGTAATCACTCACCAAAGATAATATTGATAATTTATCTAAGAGTTGGCTAGTCCGAAGCAAACGGCTTGGTAAAGACAAATCAAATCCGTTGAAAGTCGGTGGTTTGCTCAAAATCACATGGTTATCGGTGTACCATGGTTCTTACTTGAACTGAAACATTTGGCTACTCCGAAGTAATGGCTTTTGGTAAAGAGATTCAAATCCATTAAGTTTTCTCAAAAGATTGCTAGGACTAGCAATAGTTTAGTGTGGGGATTGATGAGTGTAAATACTCATCATTTTTGAATCAATCCGAATCGCAAAACGTTCAAAATGCTCGATATGCATCAAAATACTGAAAATATTCCAAAATTGCATTTTATATGTTTCAGATACAAAATGTTTAAAATCAGATGAAAAATGAGCTAAGTTTGCATAATTGGCAATTTCAGTCCCCCAACTTTCAAAAAATAGCAACTTTAGTCCCTGGAATTTCAAAGATTGACAGGATTTACCTCTGGACATTTTAAATTGGAAAATGAACATTTTTAATCCTTTGGTAATTCTAAAATTAGTCCCTTTGATAAATTTTGGAAATTTCAAGTTTAGTCCCCGGAGTTTCACAATTGGCAAAAATGGCCCCTACATTATTTGAGATTTGCAAGATTGGTCCTTGGAGTATTGGGGATTGTCAAGTTTATCCTTGGAATACAATTTCAGATTTTACATGAGTGGTCCCTGCAGTTTTGAATTTTACATGTTTCATCCCTTAACTAAACCTTGTGTCCATTATTAATCCCAAGCCCAACCCAAATTAAACCCTTTGACCCGGTCCAACCCTTTACCCACGTTTGAAACAAATAAAAAAATCCACTCACGGGTTACCTCTCATCATCACCTTCCCCTGCTCCTACACCTGCAACCAACTCCCACCTCCATCATCTCACCCTACTCCACGCCTTGTCCCCTCCAACCACAACCCTCCAAAGCATCATTAAATGCATCTCCTCCTAACACTCTATCTCAGTACCAACTGGCAAAAAAAGAGGTTTCTCACCAAAAGCCATCAATGGCTAAAAGCCAATCAAGTGATCCAACGGCTCAGATTAGTGGTGGGATTTGCTCAAAGGACACGTGGGAAGACCTTTTGATGTATAAATAGAGAGGAGAAGGCAGAGAGAGGAGTTAGTCTTTTTTTAGTTAGTTTATTTTTAGTTTTTTTGTTTTAGTCTAGATTTGTTTCAAGTTCTAGTACCCTTTTACTTTTGTTGTCATTTAATTTACATGTATTTGTTAATTTCATTGAATGCAATTTCAATTCTTGCAACTTTCGTGTGGAAGTATTTGTTTTTTTATGTTCATTAGCTCAACTGCTCTCGCTTAAATGCTTATTTCAAATATGCTTATCCTCTATTTACATTCTGCTTAGTACAAGTTTACCTTAGGCATTAAGCTCGGTTGTAACAAAGAAGTTTCCTAGTCTCTTTTAAAATTCGGTTTTCTTTTAGTTAGGACTCCCCGAGGAGTGTTTGGTTAAAGCTTTTAATAGTCTAAAAGTTGGTTTTACCCACTTGACTTGCAAAGTCAAACATCACATTAAGGTTTTAGTCAAGTTTTAGAAGGTGGAAATTGTTTTGATAAAAATCTGTGCAAGTGTGGAAGTGTGAGAAGTTTCAGTTTTCAAAAAAAAAAAAATTTATCCTTAGTGAGTCCTTACACACCATTCTTATTAATTTTCTCACTTTACAAGAATTAAGGGTCATGGTAGCTTGGATTAAGCTTGGATTCAAAAGCTGCATTTGGCCATTTTGGTGCTGCAACAGAGCACACTCAGTCACATAAGTCAATCCCAACATCTTATTTATAAGTTGTTAAAAAAGGCTCTCTCTTGGGCCTAAATCAGTATATGAGCAGCTTATTTTTAAGCTATTTCCATCCCCCAATCAGTTTTTATGACTCTTTGCTATGCTAACTTCATCCTTGCAAGATCTCTTTGTTTGGGAGCTCATTGCTCACAAAATAAGCTCTAAATAAATTTTCAGCTAATGTTTCCAAACCTGCAAGTAATCAGCTTATTTATGCCAAAAACCACCAGTTGGGGACTGTTTCATTAGCCATAGCGGGCTGTTTGTGAGCTCGAAGCAACCCAGCAACAAAACATGTACCCTTAGGCTGCTTTTCAGTCCGCAGAAAACCAACAGCATTCATCCGTGGTTAGTGCTTATTGGTCTCCTTTTAGCTTATTTAGGTTGTTATTTGCTCATAAGTTTAATTAGCATAGGTGAAATGTAAACTTGGCTTATTGTAGCTTAATTGCTTATTCCTCATTTTTCTTAGTTTTTAGGATCTCCTTAGCCTGTACTCAATACCAGCTGCTATTTCTTCTTTTTCGGGTAAAAATTTCTGTTACTATAAATTGTTTCGGTTTTAGTACAAATTAATGTAGTTATTACATTGTTGTGAGTGCTTATCGTATCAGGATATTTGGTAACTTGTTTCAAACGTTTTTCAAACAAAGAGGTGTTGATTAAGTTTGAGAGCTGTAGTGTTAAGAAGCTGTGAAAATAGCTTATTTCCTAATGAGCTTGTTCAGACTTGATTAGATAAACTTAGCTTATTAGAGCTTGTTAGTTGTTCATATCCTTAGTTTCCGCTAGTTACCATGGTGCTTAGTTATTGATATTTAGGATGCCTTAGTTAATTTAGGATAGTGGCCGTTTATCTTTTAGATCATAGATTAGCTTAGTAAGTTGTTTGTCCCTTGGTAACCATTATCCCAAACAGCCCCTTAGAACGCTGTCCCAAACAATTTCTTAGCCGCACTGTACTAAACAAATTTCATTCATATTTAGTGTACAAATCTGCTGTAACAAGATGTTCACAGCTTGTTTTCAAGTTTTTAAAGTTTGAGTTTAAATCAAAAAAATAAATAAGTGAGCAAAAGAGAAGCAAGGGATTCGAACCCTGGTCTCTGCGCTCAGAACCTTAACACCCCACTCCTCTACCATCTGCTCTAGTGGACTGTTTGGTTACTAGTATTAGTAACTGTTTTCTTATAGAAATTGAAACTCCAAGTTAAAAGCCAAAATAAACAAAAAGGTGGGGAGGCAGGCTCGACCCTGAGACCTCCCACCTTTGGGAATGTTAGAGAGTACCTGGATGCCAAGCGCCCTAGGGACTTTTTTCATTCATTTCTTGCAACTTAAATCTATTAACCACGTTTGGCATTTAGAGCAATAAGCTATTAGAGCTTATTTCATGGCTTATTTCCAAAACAACCACTTGTTTTCTTATTTTTCCTAGAACTAGCATAACTTAAAGTAGTTTTGTGATTTTTTCAGATTTTTCTCAAAATGTTTAGTATTTTTAATTAATTAATTAGTTAAAAATCGTTTTTAATTCGTAATAAATAAAATAAAACTCAAAAAAATATTCCGCTTTTTCCTAAAATTATTTTTAGTCAATTAGGACGTAGGAAAATTGTTTTTACATTCATAGGACTTTTATTTCACAAATTTTATGTTTTTGTTTTGCACTCGTAATTTTATAAATAGCGCTGCTTTTCATTTTTAGTCACGTTTTTAGGTAATTTAAGTTTACGTTTCAATTAAAATAGTTTATTTAAGTTATTTTGTTTTATAAAATCTAGAAACATCATTTTGCAAATAGTGATAGCGTTTATTTAATATTTTTTATCTTTTTACTTTCCTTTAATTTGCATTTAAGCCCTTGTAGTTTATGTCCTTTTTCTGTAGTTATAATTATCAATCTCCTTTTCCGTTCAAATCTCTCGATCACTATACGTTGGGTGATCCATTGCATAGCTCGATGGGACATAACGACCCGGGGAAACACTATACTCCCCAGATCTTCATTGAGTTCGTGCTTAAGCAGTTTTAAGCTTATTACGGTCGGCCATTCACAAGTGGCCGGCTTGAGTGATTTAGCTTGACTGTTTGGCACGCACCAAAGACCTTCAACATAATAGACCCTGGAAATTACACAGTCACCAACAACATAGTCTCCGTAACCCATATTTGCCCCAAAGTGGTCGTCCGAATCTAATAGTCCCGATGAATTTATTCACGAAGTCAATGAGCATGAGCGATCTCCAATATATGCTTGGAACAACTGAGTCCAAATACCACGTAACGATTTATACGACTGCGGTTGAACACGAGACAAGTATGGATGATCAGATAATTTGGATCCCATGCAAGAATGGGTTCCATTTGGTTAGTAAATGAGATTGGAATACCCACATCGTAGCGTATGCAATGATATAATTAGAGGTAGATGCAGAACTAGTAGTGACGGTAGATTCAAAGTGTGTTCATTTCTCAAAGGTATAATTCTACCAGTGGGCATCCATTTCCTAATGGGCATTGATCTAGATAATTTAGGGCACAATTCATTAAGATTGAATTTACGACCAGTAGGTTTCCATTGATAACCTACATTACTAAATTTTCTTACTGTTGGTTTCCAATGTTTTTTAACCTTTTTCCACCTTGGTATTCTGACATCCTTAACCTCTTTAGCAGTTCTAACAGTTTTGACTGGGGATTTAGCAACATATTTTACTTTATTCACAGCACATTCATGATAAGTATCAGAAACCAAACATTCATTACATGTTTTGCAAACCGTAGCAGAATTCGAATTAATTACAGTACGCTTATAGCTAATACTAGAATCAACACGATTCGTCTTATTAAACTCAAACTTATTGTTCCTAGGATGGTCTTCTACTTCCTTCCCTTGATCACTCTTAGCTTGCAAGGTCCTATCTTGCTTTTTATTGCCTGTAGGCTTTGACCTGCTTGCCTTAGTGTCACTGATTACTCCTGTAGAGGGAATGATGGGAACATTAGTTGGTTGCACTACTTTCTGCATTCCTGGTCTAGAAGTGCTGGGATCTGAAGTACTAGGAGGCACATCAAAGGACACTTGCTTGACTTTGGGCATAGAGCAAGGCATAACTACTCTATCTTTCTTAGTACCAAATTTAGGACATATAGTTATTAGGCATTCTAACAGCTCCTGTGATCGTTTGGCATATAAGCATGCATCCTTAATCGCATTGTCAAGTGACTTCTCTATCTTATCCTCTTCAACAATCTCACGAAGACATTCTAGACTATCCTTAAGGTACGAAAAATATGTTTGAAGTGAAAGTTCATTATTCCTAAGATGAGGTGGAATGTAATTCATAGTCATAGCATATTTAGCACAAGCAGGCACCTTTGGTGCAGTAGTCTCACCATTGCTGATTGGCATTTTCTCTTTTACTTGACTCTTCAAATTCTCAATTTCATTTTGCAAAGAAGTTACCTTTCTGTTGTTCTTGTCATGAGTGACTTTAATTGATTCATATAACTCTTTGAAATGCAATTTAACCTTTTCATTTTCCGCTAGAAAACATTCATTTTCATGTTGTAATGCATTAATGATGTTTTGAAGATGAAAATTCTGAGAATTATGAGAATCTAAATGAGGAGGCATTTGGGAGCCAGTCACATCAATCTTTCAACTCTTTAATTGTGAGATTTGGGTTTCCAATCTTTTGATCATGTTACAATGAGCTCGAATTTGTTCATCACGTTTGCTAATTTCAAAAACTGTATCAAACTCAGGAGCATCCAAGGATGTCTTGGCATTTGAGGTTTTAACATTTTCTTTTCGATGTTAATATTTTAATTGCAAAGCAAGATGTTCAACTTCCAATTTAGAAAAATGTTTGACCAAGTTATCATGATCATCTTGTTCTATTTCTCATACAATTTTGAATTTGTGGACTCAAACTCAATAACACGATCATGGGAAACTTTAAAGGCAACCGATAATTCATGAAATTGAGAAGCAGTTATAGAATAATTTGTAACAGTGTAGAACACATCCTGAGCAACACATCTAGAAATCAAGTTATCATTTAAGATATGCAAATTTTTCCTCTCAATTTCATTACTTTTAAGCTCACGTTCATAGTCTTTGACCTCAATTTCCATTTCATTAAACACCTTTTTCATTTCTTTAATCTCTGTATCTATGCCCTTTTGAAGACTCTCAAATTGTTCTTTTAGTAGTGTAAAGAAAGGCATGACCTCAGTTAAATAACACTCTTTAGTTTGCTTAAAACCCCTTTCCCCTTCAGTAATCCCTGTGGGTGTAATTCTCTTTTTACATGTTTTCTCAAAATCAACAAATAATTGATAAACTACATATAGGCTGATTAAGGTCTTGCTTTGAGTAGAAAGAGTTATGGGTACTAAATGCATAGGTGTATTTGCGGGATACACAATGGCTGGAGGCAATTTCCTACAAGGAGGATTCTTCTCAATAAGATTATCAATTTTTTTTTACCCAAATCTTTCTTCCAGAACACTTGCTCAGGGGTTAATTGAGTTTGAGGTTTAAACTTATTCACTGCCATCCAATTTTCTTTTGTGTAATCGTGGGATTTAAGCGTTATATTATTCCTTATACACCAAGGATCATTTAACTTCTTTGCCATTTACTCCCTAGAGGCATCTTCTAATTTTCTATCTTCTTCAGTGCTTCCTATACATAATGGTGTTTGCCTGGGCTTAAGGATCTCATTACCATCATAGACTACCTTCTGAGCAGCTCTAGCTATTTTACCATACTCGGGATTGGGTTCCTCTACAAGGGGAATACTATGCTTATCGCTTAAGACTCTATGCTTAGTGATCATGTGAGCAGTATGAATGGTGTTCCCTTGTACGTACAATTTGTTTTTCAAAGTTTTTAGGTTGGAAAAGTTAGTTAAAAATTTTGATTCCTTAGCATTAAATTCTTGTTTAAGCACTTTTACATTTTCTTGAAGTTCTTGCTTTTGCTTAACAGTTTTATTAAGCTTTTCTTGTAAGGAGTCTAACTCTTGTTTTAACATTTCTTCCCTAAAATTACTTTTTCTAATAACGGTACGTATTTGGTTATCCATCTCCTGCTCACGGATAGTCAGTTCAAATTTAGCACGTTGTTCATATATGGCAACTTGTTCTTTATAGGCATTTAGTTCAGAGGTTATGGAATCATCAGGAGCACATGCCGTGTATTCATAAAAAATATAGTCATCATTGACTGCAGAAAATGCATCACTTGGTACAATTTCACTTTCATCTTGTTTCACATATTGATCATATGGAACAACATTGCTATTACCCATATTTTCAATATTTGATTCAATGATTTCAGTTTATTGTACTTTATCGTGAATCTTTTGCCCATCAATATCATCGTATAATTTTAATACCTCTGATATGATCGATTCCTTGGAGTGACTGGCATGTTATGGTGAAGTGACATTTGGAGAGACCATTGGTGAAATGCTAGCCATGAAGATGGTCTGGGCAGTTGGTTCATCATCGACATCAGAGTCAAATGCATCACGATCGCAACTTGAAATGCATTGGGATTGTTCGACCCATACCACGTGACCGGTTGTTCATCCACATCAGCATCATAAGTTTTGGCATTTCCTTCAGCTAGGAATAGCAATTCTTCCTCATTCAACACAGCTCCACTATCTTGAGCTTGCACCAGTAGCATTTTATCTTTGAAGTACTATGCATTTTGTGGACGTTTTGGAAGAGTGCAGTTCTTTGCTATGTGTCCTTCTCCACCACAGTTGTAGCACTTGATTGGCTTTCCTTGTCCCTGGACTATGTTCCTTCCACGATTATGATTACCCACATATCCTCCACCTATACCAGCATTTCCATAACCAGCACTAATCCCAACATTTCCTTGCTCATTATGTGGAAGATAAGCATTCTGCCTTCCCTGCACGTTTTACACAACTACTCTTGCATCTTTAACCGTAGCATGATTGTGAAGGTTAGAAGCAGTTCTGAGATGATTGTTAGTGGGTGGGGTAAAATTCAGGTTTTGCTTAACCATCAGAGCCACTTGATGAGCAAATTGTTCCATGAATGAGTCTGAAGGCTTATAACTTGGATTTGGAATAAGTTTGTGATTACCATCCCCAGTAGGTATGACTTGTGATGCTTTGGTGGTTATTCCTACATTAGTGTAGAATGCAGTTGAATCATTTGAAGAACTTGCATCACCAGTACTGGTATTAAACTTTTCCATGATCATTCATTCAAATGCAGCATGCTTCTCATTTTGGAGCAAATAAGCATACAATTGCTCGTAATTGGTGTTCTTTAATCCTTTGTTCATTGTGACTGTAGTGACAAATTTGTGCCATTCGGGATTCATGTTGTTTACAAACTTTGAATTGAGCTGGATATTTGGCATTGTCATTTTGATGTTCCTCATATCATTCATAAGCTTGTGGAAGCTCACATAATATTCAGTAACACTTTCCCCTGGTTTCATTTTAAAGTTTTCAAAGTCATCATAAAGCTGAGACTCCACTGTCTTCTTTGGTCAATTCGAACCGAGAGAAGCATCTTAACATTGTCCCATCGCCTTAGCTTGTTGTTGTGATTGATCAACTTGTAAATGTCCTTAGGTAAACCACAGTATAATGTTTGAAGCCCTGATATCTGCATCGTATCTCTTCTTCTCTTTATCATCAACTTCATCATACATCTTTGGTTTATCTAATCCCAATACAACTGAACCATCAGCAACAGTTTCAAGGATATCTCTGGTAGTCTCAGTTCGTTATGGTCCTTTATCAATTGACTTAAGTATGTTAACCCCATTTTCCTTTCATAAGCAATATAGTCTGATTTGTTGAGCCCAAGAGTCATAATCGGTTCTATCCAGCATGGAAGGACGAGTATCAGATCCTGCAGCTTGAACGTCATCAGCAACGGAAGAAGTGATTGTAGACATGATTACAAATTCCACGGGATTTTACTACTCTTTGATTAAGCCGGGAAATAGATTCTTTCACGGAATTTTACTAAATCAAGAGATAACCGTAAAACGTAACATGAAGAAACGACAAGTCTCAATAGACAAAACGTACACTTGACAAACCGCTTCAGTCAAAACGCACCCTTGACAAACCGCTTCAGTCAAATCGCCCCCTTGACAAATCGCTTAAGTGTCAAATCGCTTGTTTAACAAATCGCTTAATGTTGATAAATCGCTTAACAGTCAAAACGTATAGCACACAAATCGCATAAGTTAACAAATCACATAGTACACAAGTACACCCACTACTTCCACTACTTTTTCCTTTCTTGTCGTTTTGTCTCAATAGACAAACTGCATACTAGTCAAATCACTTCACAAATTATGACAAATCTCATACAAATCATGGGAAATCGCTTCAATAAGCGTTCATTAATGTGACAAATCGCATAGTTTTCAAGACAAATCGCATAGAGGAAATTCAATTCGAGACTCAAATCGCATGTATGAAACTTTTAAAAACAACACTATTTAATCCAAAAACCAATCCAACCACGATGATTCAAGCCTTCCAAACCAAACCTAAACACTTATAATGATTCTAAACACAAAAGTACTATCAAAATTCAAACTTTAACACAAGAAATGATCCAAATGATGAAGACTACTCTAAACTCATTCAAACCCAAAAACCTTATGAAAACCACTTAGAAATCCAAGAACATGAAAGATGAGTGCTCAAACCATGGCTCTGATACCATTTGTGACATATTGGTTTTCATAAACAAATCTCATAACACAATATGGGTCGAATGGTTTGATGTTTTAGAGAGAGAAAGTGGAAGAGAGTTGGGAACTTAGTGAGACAAAGAAAAATGATATTATGAAAAGCTCCAACACTTTGCCTTGCTAGGCAAAGTGTATTTAAAGTTCTTACAAGACACGCCTCCTACGGTGTGGATCGGGCATCTGATGGGTAAAGACCGTCCGTCTCTCACGGTGTTACCTAACAAACTACTTACTAACACTAAATAGCTACGACTACGAGCTTAATAATGAATACATATACTTGAGGTGACCGACTCTTTAACTACATGATTTTATCAATCCTAACAGCCTGCATAAATGCCACTCCTCATTGGACGCCAATATCGAGGATGTCGGGCTGGTGCACATATCCCGGTCCATGCCATCTAGGGTGGCTCAGGTGCATGCTCTGGAGCATTTGGCTTGTATGATCTGCACTCCAACTGAAGAAATCCTATTGCATTTCTTGCGTGATCCAATGTACCGCAAAACCCTCAAATTGGTTACTTAGACCATATAAACCCACTGTGTTAGGAATTAGAAATTCCGGTATTAAAGAGTCGGTCACCTCAAGTATATATAATCGTTAGAAAGCTCGTAGTTGTAGTTATTTTAAGTTAAGTAGTATTTAGATTAGTAACACCGTGGAGGACTGACGGTCTTTACCCACCTGTATGCCCGATCCACACCCGATGTGTGGCGTTTTATGTAAGACTATAAATACTCTCTACCTCCCAAGGTAGAGAGTTGAGCTCATAATAATATCTTTCACTTTCTCTCACTAAGTTCCCTAAACCTCTAACTTTCTCTCTAGAATTCCACTTATCGCCTACTTTGTGTTATGGTTTGATGTGTATGTAAAACTAATATCCAACAATTAGTAGCAAGAGCCATGGTTAGATCATATCTTGCACATCTTTGGATTTCTAGTGGTTTTAGGTGGTTTTGAGTTTGAAAAGTTTAGTGGTTTTGCATCATTTGGGTGATTTCTAGTGTTAAAGTTTGGATTTTGATAGTACTTTTATGTTTAGAATCCTCACAAGTGTTTAGGTTTTGATTTGGTAAGCTTGAATCATCGTGGTTGGGTAGTTTTGGATTGAAAAGTGATGTTTTGTGGTTTTCTTGCTAGCGACTTGACATTCGGACTTCATTCTTCGTAGCGACTTGCTTTGCAATTTCGTGGCGAGTTACGATTTGGAGCTAGCGACTTAGATCTAGCGATTAACGGTACAAGTAGTGGACTCTCCACTACGGGTAGCGACTGTGGTAGCGACTTGGTGCAGAGCGAGTTGCTCTTTAGCGACTTGTATCTTTAGCGACTTGAGTAGCAATTGTCGCCAAAATTTTGCTAGCGACTTGAGGCTTAGCGAGTTACTACTTAGCGACTTGCATTTGTCTAGCGACTTGGGACTCTAGCGACTTAGTGGTGTAGCGAATTAGGTGTTAGCGACTTGGTGCATTATCTTCTAGCGACTTGGGTGATTGTTTATGGTTTCTCTTGATTTAGTAAAATCCGTGAAAGAATCTATTTCCGATTTAATCATAGAGTTATAAAATCCGTATAATCTGTTAACATGTCTACCAACGTTCCTACTATCATCTCCACCGCTGTCGAGCATGTTCAAGCAAACTGGCTCGGATACTCGTCCACCCATGCTTGACAGAATCGACTACGATTCTTGGGCTCAACGAATCAGATTGTCTTTTGCCTTGGAAAGGAAAATGGTGTCAACATTCTCAAATCCATTGATGTAGGACCGTATCGAGTTGAGACGACCGAGATATACTTGACACTAATGAAGATGGAACTCTTATTTACGGAATGAATGCAGGACCTAAAATGTATGATGAGCTTGATGATAAGGAGAAAAGAGATTCGATCTCGATATCGTGGCTTCTAACATTGTTCTTCAAGGTCTTCCTAAAGACATCTACAAGTCGATCAATCACAACACCGATGCAAAGGCGGTATGGGATAATGTCAAGATGTTTCTCTCGGGTTCGAAATTAACTATGGAAGATGAGAATCACAACTCTATGACAAATTTGAACACTTCAAGATGAAACCGGATGAGAGTGTCTATGAGTAATATGTGAGATTTCATAAGTTGGTGAATGACATGAGGAACATCGAATGACTATGCCTAACATTCACCGAACTCAAAATTTGTGAACAACATGAATCCCGAATGGCACAAGTTTGTCACCTCTGTGAAGCTCACTAAAGGATTGAAGAATACAAACTATGAGCAACTCTATGCCTTCCTCCTTCGAATGAGAGACATGCTATGTTTGAAAAATTGGTTCTCAATCGGTTCAAAACCAACTGGGGAGAGACAAGCTCGTCCAATGACTCAACCGCCTTCTACTCAAACATCGGAATCACAACCAAAGCTTCACAAGTCATACCCTTGGGTAATGGTAATCACAAACTCATTCCCGATCCTATGTTCAAACAAGTCGATGCTTGATGCACACGTGGGTAACTTCATTAATCAACTAGCTCTTCGATTAGTCAAAACATGAATTCTCTCCCACAAACCAACAACAACCTCGAATCGCATCTAACCCACACAATCAAGCTCTTGTTAAAGATGGAAGGATCGTGGTGCAACCGATCGGGAAAGACAGTATGATCGGGGAAGAGGTGGAGTCGGTAGAGGTTATGTTGGTAACCGAATCGAGGAAGGAATGGTAACCAAGCTCAAGCTAAGCCGATCAAATGTTATAACTGTGGTGGTGAGGACACATTGCAAGCGCACATCTCCAAAGCGTCCACGAATCTTGATTACTTGAGATAAGATCTCGCTTGTACAAGCTCGGGACAATGGTGCCGCTTTGGATGAAGAGGAATTCTTTGTTTTCTTGAGGGCAATGCCAAGACCTATGATGCGAGATGTGGATGAGCGGCCTATTCGAGAGATAGGTCACAATCATCGAATGCCTTTCAAGTCGCCGATTGTGATGCATACGACTCGATGTGGATGATGGACCCATCGCACATACAATTTTTATGGCTAGCATTTCTCCAATGGTTTCTCCCAAGGTCTCTTCTTCACCACAAGCTGGCCCATCCAAGGACAAACTCATCTCGGAGGTATTAAAACTATACGATGATCTTGATGTGCAACAGATGCATGACAAAGTACAACCAACTGAAACTATTGAATCAAATATTGAAAATATGGGTAATATCGATGTTGTCCCATATGATCAATATGTGAAACAAAGTGTAAGTGAAGTTGTACCAAGTGATGCATCTTCTGCAGAAAAATGACTATGTTTTTGATGAATACATGCAAGTGCCCCGATGATTCGTAATTTCAACTAAATGCCTATAAAGAACGTGTTACTATTTATGAACAACGTGCTAAATTTGAGTTGACCACTCGTGACGTGAAATGGACAACCAAGTGCGTACATTAATTAGAAAAAGTAATTTTAGAGAGAAGTATTGAAACAAGAATTAAATTCCTTGCAAGAAAAACTTTCTAAAACAGATAAGCAAAACAAGAACTTCAAGAAAATGTGAAAATGCTTAAGCAAGAATTTAATGCAAAGGAATCAAAACTCTTGAGAGATTTTTCTAATCAAAACTTTGAAAACAAACTTGAAAACAAGTCTGTACATACAAGGAAACACCATTCAGATCGCTTCATGGTCACTAAACATACGGTTCTAAGCGATAAGCATAGTGTTCCCATTATAGATAAACCCAACCCTGAGTACGGAAAGATTGTGTCACACCCCGCTAAGAGCGGAAACACGAGGTGCAACGAAATGTAACATCGCATAAGATAATAGAACAACACCTTATAAGATTTAAGAAGTGGGTTTACAATGTTACATAAAGATTTTATACAATACTGAATAATGAAATCATAAGTCTTAATATTATCAAAGTTAAGTCTTTAGAAAAAGGTCTTGGCCAAGTCACTCGGTCTTTGATATGAGAACAATGTATGACTTCAAAATGCATGCCTTCAAAATACGACTATCAATCACCTGAAAATAATACTAAAAAACGTCAACATAATGTTGGTGAGCTCGCAGGTTTAAGGAAATATAAGTATAAAACGGTTTGATGTGCATGGAAATTGTAAGTAGGACATGTGTATAAATAATAGCGCAGAGCAAGTAGTAAATGAAATGTAATCCACATAATGAAATCCGACCACCACGTGGTCCCGTGCACAATAGGAATCCAATCAGTTATTATCGCAAACCAGCTGGAGCTAAACTGTAGGATGAATGAAATCATAGGTATCCAAACAGTCATAGGTATCACAAAGACTGTTGGTTAATAGGAATCATAGTAACCATAGTCATGAACCAACCACCACATTACTCAAACGCACAATTAAATACACATGCATGTCCAAAAGAATAAATATGACTTTAGCATAGCGAAATAAATAATGTAATTGAAATAGTAGTTGAGTATTATTTTCCCCAAAAAATATCGGAAAATGGGGCCACAGTACTCACCTTGAAGCGGATAAGACAAGGTGACCACCCAAGCAAACAATCTATAGAAATCAATGCAAAAGAGGGAACACTCAGAAAAATAACTACTCTTCTTTCAAATGATCTACTTAGATTAAGAATATAGAAGTCTAATTATCTTTTAAATGTCATAACTAATTATTGTCTTGAATATTATTTAATGTCATTTGTTAAATCATAATATTATGTCAACATGAATATTATTTAATGTCATTTGTTAAAATAAAATTTACGTACGTGTCTAATCAAAACAAACTCGACTTTAGTAAAAATGCAAGATCACACTTTATAGCTTTCAAGTTTCAATATAGTAGTAATATGTTTTTTTAGCTTTCATGCATGAACTTCAGTTATGAGAAATATTGGAATAGTAGTGCTAGACAAGAATGTTATGAAATTCAACTACGTAAAACTGATATGCATGAAAATGATAGTTAGAGATTTTATAAACACGATCGTTAAAACTAGGCGATAGACCGAAACCGAACACAAATGTACACCAGTGTAGACATGATCACCGAGATTTGACAAGGTAGGATGGAACCCGAAACTCCGACGTACAACAACCATACTTACAACTCATGACCCAACGATTAACCTACTGACAAACGATAATTAACCCTCCAATGAATAGAGATCGAAGTCGAAACCTCAGCTCGAAGAGAAACTCAATCCCAGTAAGAATGACAATCTAAACTGAAACTTAAATTAGTACGAGTGAAACAGAACACTTGAACACAATCTGCTACGAAAAACTGGAACCCAAAACGATTTAGTATAGAAACTCTAAAACCTAACTCGAACTAGATCAAGCGAAGTCAAGACTTGGAGTTCCATGTTGCGTTAATCTTTTATGTTACAAAGATACGTACATTACTCGAATGACACATGACTTATAGCAGCGAGATAAGATTAGATTAAGGTTTACTCTCATGGTATTACTCGTATAATAAGTATGACAAGGAATGGTAATCGGTTTGTACTTTAAATCGAATCAAGATGATCAACCAAGAACAAATCAAATTTGACATTATATGATAATCAAAAGCTTGTGATTTTATATTAGGCGTAAAATCTTTATAGGTATGAACAAGACATTAAACACGGAGCAACAAGAACAGATGGAGATGATTGACAATCAGGTTTCAGATTAGGTATGTTTGTTTAGTACAAGTCTTTTATAGTTTTTGTGAGATAAAAAAAAGAAGTCATGAGAGAGTACCTTGTCTGGAAGAAGAGGAGACATAAAAAGAACTCGCACCAGACCCCTAATCGATTCACCAAGCTGCAACCCTTTATTAGGGTTCACCACCTTCGCCTTAAAACTTGGAATGGAGAGAAAGAAATCGCCTGCTACTCTTGTGTGTTATGTTTTTGTGTCGGCAAAGAGAGGGTGAAGGGAGAAGACTGAATATAAAAGATAAGGAGGAGCGTGCATAAATTTTGGAAACAATTAACTACTGATTTATTGAGTTTAAATGGTGATTTATTGATTTGTTGAGTTTTAAAACTGATTGAAGGCTAAAAGAAAGAGGGGGTCGGTTAGGATTAGGAAATTTAATTTTGTATATAATTTAAATATAAATTTTATTATTTAGGTTATTTAGGTTTTAAATTATACATAAAGTATCATATATTGTTTAGGAAAGTTTATTTAGCATTACAAGATTTAGGAAAAAAAATGTGATATAATCGGATCGATAACATAAAAGAGACGTGTGAAATTATTGGGCATAAGGAAACATATAAACATATTGAGATCGTATGCTCAAAAGAAAACTGAAATCTTGCCTAGTTTTAAAAACATAGAGGTTGATTATGTAAGTTTAGTCTAGAACAAGCATTACTAACTTATATATGTTTTAACATATAGTATTCACACTACTTATTAACACAAATATTTATTTAGGAGTCGAGTGTCGGGTCAATAGTCAACAATAACTAATCTGATTTGGTGAGGGTTCTCACAGTATTACCCCGTTAAATGGAATTTCGTCCCGAAATTCAATCGATTGTACTACTAAAAATTTTGCTAGTGAATGTGCGTGAGGTATTTGGTTTTTCATATAATCAGTGCGTTCTCAGGTATACTCACTGTTTGAGCTTCAACAACTTCTATAATCGGAATCTTAGTGTCTATAGCTTATTTAAATTCTTGAATGAGCATTTTGATTGGTTTTTATCATGTTGAAGTCAATCATCAAGTATAAATCTTTTGGGCTGTTAATCAGTTAATCGCTGGTATGCATTTCTTGAGGCTCATTGTATGATAACCACAAAATTATGAAGATGATTTCAAAGAGGAAGGGATGAGTCTTGAAGTGACATAGACGATATAGTTTACATAATGAAGCTGCTAATCCAGATCCAACGACCTAGTTAATTATAATTGAGTGAACTACTTCATTTGCCCTTAATGCACTTGAGTAAATGCTAGAGTACCCTGAAGGCCATACCTATAATGAAAGGGCTAGAAGTCAAACTAGCAAACCAATGTGTGACAAAAATTTATACACTAAGACGTAAATGCTACAAATGGTATATGAGATCCAATTGCAACTATTGAGGGATTAGATCTAATGGTGTAAACAACAAGCAGGTTTCAAGAGCTTAAATGAGTCAGATTAGTGAAGAAGGTCACGGGTACCCAAAGCAAGTGAATCATTTTGAGAAAAGATTAGCATTGGCGACGAGGAAAAGGATTTTTTTTTTATTTTTTTATTTTTTAATTGTCCACGAGGTTACACAGATAAGCTTGAGGAGGATTGAAGTTGTGAAATAATCCGTTATGACTTATGTAAAGAAGTTTTGATGAGTTATCAAGGACGGAAGGATCAGTCGTTCTCTAACAAGATCCCAAAATAGCTTCACAAAAATTGTAGTACTCAAACAAAATGTGTAAGCAGTAGAAATAGCTAAAGTTGTTGGTGAAAATCAAAATAAATCACTTGAGATTAAACCAGATGAACAAAATAGTGGAAAGGGTGAGTGACGGATCCAGAAGTCCAGGGGTCGTTTCCACATTAGGTAAGGAGGAGAATACGACTTGCACAAAAGAAGCATGAATAACGTAAGGTGATGTAGTTTTGGCATGAATACTTGTTACCGGTGCAGGGGATCAAATCATTTTGCTTGAGGTTACACCATACAATTAATTTGTGAATATTTGGGTTCTTACGAGCAAATTAAGGTCCATGTGTTTGTCGAAAGAAAATGGCGATGATATGTGTTGGTATTGGAAAAGTCAAGATGTCCAGAAGAACAAAGCGTCCAAGGCAAAAGGGTGATCTTTTGAAATGACTGATGAGGAATCGAGGAAGTGCCTGGTGTTGTGTTAGGCACATTTCTCGTCGATAGCATACTTACTCGCGTTCGATATTTTGGTGCCATAAGATACTTTGTGTCTTCTGTTTTTATACTACTACATGAATCGTAATTTAAGAAACTTTGATAAAATGCTAATTGTAGAATTTGTGGATGTAAACAATTTGCTCATAAAAGTTCCTAGTTAATGTCAATTTATTAGAAAAATATAATTTTTTTGTCGAAATAATAATATTTGCCTTCCGTTATCTAATCGGGTTTAATTTAAGAATGTTTGTATATAATAAAATGTTTTAGGTTATAAAATATTTATTTTTAAACGATGATTTTCCATGTGTGTATTAAGTTGCCAATATAAATGGTTATCGTTTTAAATTTCCGGTTTTAACCAGCCACGTTTGAAAGTCTAGTTCTAATAAATCTCAACCGTTATTAACCTGTCGTAATCAATTTATCAGGTGCTCTGGTCTCATTAGTTTACAAGTTATTGTTTTTTCATATTGGGACAACTGGCCTGATTAGTCTAATTTTACCAAAACATTTAGTCTAAGTTTACTTATACAATGGACCAAATAGTAATCACTTTTTTTTTTTTAAGTTTTAGCCTTTTAGCCAATTACAAGTTAGTTTCAAAAGGTTTCCAATAATAGAGGAAAGAATAGTATTTGATAATAGGTTCTATTACAGTTGCATGTATGAATAAAAGAACAGTTGCTGACCATGAAAAATGCCGTACTAGAGAAAAAAAATTGATATATGTTATGGAGAAGAAATGTTGTTTAACTTATGCCTATGTGATAAATGAGAAAATGTTATGTTGATGTCAGTAATGAGTTGTTGGAGACAACACGTGCTCGCATGGATACTATAATAATGCAAGATCTGGTGAGGTAATTGCAAGGGTTGCTAGAAAGTGGATTTCCAATATGTTTTCTTGAGCCGTGAAGATGGATTAGGTTCTGAGTGCACAAAGGGTTTCGTCGTATATTATAACATCTCGCAAGAATTATGGTTTTGTATTGTTATGACGAAAGAAAGTTAGTGGTCATGTATCAGTGCAACAAAAGAAATCAGAAGAGATATCCAACTCGCGTCATGGATTTGGCAGTCATAGACTTGGTTTGAAATTATGAATTTACCTCGTGTGATACTTGGTGTTATACTGACCAAGAAGGTCTTACGCACATGTTTCATGGGAAAGATCTCATACTAAAACGAATAAAGTGAATGAGGTTAATAAAGATCTTACGAAGATGATATCTTCAATCATCTAGGAAAAGTAATTGTAGTTGATGTCTTCATGAGTCGAAATGAATAAGGAGTATCAAATAGAATTCAAACAATGAGAATAGACATTACTACGAGTCTCATAGTTGATATAAGAGAAATTTTGACGAAAATGTGTTCAAGTGAAATCATCATAGAGGATCGTGTAGTTGAGCATGTATGACTATTTGATGAACAATGAATCAAAAGTTCAAGGATAGGATATGAGTATAAATATTTTGGTTATGCTCGGAAGTTATCATTAGGTGAAGTTCATGAGTTCAAGTATTTGACCTATCTAGGCGGTACTTAAGATGTATAATGATTTGAAATTGTGGTATTAGTGGCCTGAAAATGTATAATTCAATCGGATACTATGAAAAGATGTTTGACTTGATTATGGGTAAGACATAAAAAGTCCTTATGTTAACTTACAGTCTATTGATATTCCAATGTAAAAGTGATATTGCATTGAAAAGTGATTAAGTTGTTCTAGAACTTAGGAAAAGAGTACAATACCATATAGTAATTGTACATTGATTGTTTTATTCGACACATCCTCCACCAATAAGAGGTTCTTGTCAAGTGGAATGTGTTAAGAAAAATTGTTCATCGTAGAAAGTGTTATATTGTGATATCTTATTATTGATAATCTCAGATCAAAGTGTATTTAGGCTTGCTCACAAAATGAAAAGTATAGGGAGACGAGGTATATGATCCAAAGGTGAAGAAAAATAATCACTTGGTTGTTAAACTAGTGTTCAGAATAGCCACAATAGCTTAATATATATAGCATTTTAAAAGTGAAATCAATATGACCTTCCAACAACGCACTGTTGGGATGCATCCAAAAATAGTGTTCTAATAGCATGACTGCTATAAAGGCATACTAGGAAGCATAGTTTAACAAACCAAACAAAGAATGACAGAAGCAAGGCATCCTTAAACTTTAGTAGTGGCCATGATATATCACGTAAATGATGACATATAGAATGCATAACAACACTGATATGAATGCAAATAAGCACACAGTGCAACGAGCACATGCACACGATTGATGTAATTTCAAGTGACCTAGGTTTTTGGGTCCACCAAACATGAACTAAGGTAACTACCCCCATCATTCCATGATCCCTCCTGAATTAGGCATAGTTGATCAGGCTATGCATAATTTAGGAATGATGATGAAATGCTTGGGCTAGCCGACTCGTAACATGTTTGGGGTTTTACTAAAACTTTAATTTGGTTATAGTTTGGGTTTTTATTTTAGAAAAACCGGCATTCTCTATAACCTTTGGCTCTGATACCATTCTGTCACACCCCGCTAAGAGCGGAAACACGAGGTGCAACGAAATGTAACATCGCATAAGATAATAGAACAACACCTTATAAGATTTAAGAAGTGGGTTTACAATGTTACATAAAGATTTTATACAATACTGAATAATGAAATCATAAGTCTTAATATTATCAAAGTTAAGTCTTTAGAAAAAGGTCTTGGCCAAGTCACTCGGTCTTTGATATGAGAACAATGTATGACTTCAAAATGCATGCCTTCAAAATATGACTATCAATCACCGAAAATAATACTAAAAACGTCAACATAATGTTGGTGAGCTCATGAGTTTAAGGAAATATAAGTATAAAACGGTTTGATGTGCATGGAAATTGTAAGTAGGACATGTGTATAAATAATAGCGCAGAGCAAGTAGTAAATGAAATGTAATCCACATAATGAAATCCACCACCACGTGGTCCCGCACAATAGGAATCCAATCGCTTATTATCGCAAACCACCGGAGCTAAACCGGAGCTAAACGAAATCAAACTGTAGGATGAATGAAATCATAGGTACCCAAACAGTCACAAAGACTGTTGGTTAATAGGAATCATAGTAACCATAGTCATGAAGCAACCACCACATTACTCAAACACACAATTAAATACACATGCATGTCCAAAAGAATAAATATGAATTTAGCACAGCGAAATAAATAATGTAATTGAAATAGAAGTTGAGTATTATTTTCCCCCAAAAATATCAGAAAATGGGGCCACGAGTACTCACCTTGAAGCGGATAAGACAAGGTGACCAGTCCAAGCAAACAATCTATAGAAATCAATGCAAAAGAGGGAACACTCAGAAAAATAACTACTCTTCTTTCAAATGATCTACTAATTATTGTCTTGAATATTATTTAATGTCATTTGTTAAATCATAATATTATGTCAACATGAATATTATTTAATGTCATTTGTTAAAATAAAATTTACGTACGTGTCTAATCAAAACAAACTCGACTTTAGTAAAAATGCAAGATCACACTTTATAGCTTTCAAGTTTCAATATAAGAGTAATATGTTTTTTTTAGCTTTCATGCATGAACTTCAGTTATGAGAAATATTGGAATAGTCGTGCTAGACAAGAATGTTATGAAATTCAACTACGTAAAACTGATATGCATGAAAATGATAGTTAGAGATTTTATAAACACGATCGTTAAAACTAGGCGATAGACCGAAACCGAACACAAATGTACACCAGTGTAGACACGATCACCGAGATTTGACAAGGTAGGATGGAACCCGAAACTCCGACGTACAACAACCACACTTACAAGTACAACTCATGACCCAACGATTAACCTACTGACAAACGATAATCCTCCAATGAATAGAGATCGAAGTCGAAACCTCAGCTCGAAGAGAAACTCAATCCCAGTAAGAATGACAATCTAAACTGAAACTTAAATTAGTACGAGCGAAACAGAACACTTGAACACAATCTGCTACGAAAAACTCGAACCCAAAACGATTTAGTTTAGAAACTCTAGAACCTAACTCGAACTAGATCATGCGAAGTCAAGACTTGGAGTTTTATGTTGCGTTAATCTTTTATGTTACAAAGATACGTACATTACTCGAATGACACATGACTTATAGCAGCGAGATAAGATTAGATTAAGGTTTACTCTCATGGTATTACTCGTATAATAAGTATGACAAGGAATGGTAATCGGTTTGTACTTTAAATCGAATCAAGATGATCAACCAAGAACAAATCAAATTTGACATGATATGATAATCAAAAGCTTGTGATTTTATATTAGGCGTAAAATCTTTATAGGTATTAACGAGACAGTAAACACGGAGCAACAAGAACAGATGGAGATGATTGACAATCAGGTTTCAGATTAGGTATGTTTGTTTAGTACAAGTCTTTTATGGTTTTTGTGAGATAAAAAAAAAGTCATGAGAGAGTACCTTGGCTGGAAGAAGAGGAGACATAAAAAGAACTCGCACCAGACCCCTAATCGATTCACCAAGC
The DNA here is from genome assembly GCA_022545495.1 of Chrysanthemum lavandulifolium. Classification (NCBI taxonomy): domain Eukaryota; kingdom Viridiplantae; phylum Streptophyta; class Magnoliopsida; order Asterales; family Asteraceae; genus Chrysanthemum; species Chrysanthemum lavandulifolium. The sequence continues at coordinate 98,308,620 of CM040238.1, read as the reverse complement.
TGCAACCCTTTATTAGGGTTCACCACCTTCGCCTTAAAACTTGGAATGGAGAGAAAGAAATCGCCTGCTACTCTTATGTGTTATGTTTTTGTGTCGGCAAAGAGAGGGTGAAAGGAGAAGACTGAATATAAAAGATAAGGAGGAGCGTGCATAAATTTTGGAAACAATTAACTACTTATTTATTGAGTTTAAATGGTGATTTATTGATTTGTTGAGTTTTAAAACTGATTGAAGGCTAAAAGAAAGAGGGGGTCGGTTAGGATTAGGAAATTTAATTTTGTATATAATTTAAATATAACTTTTATTATTTAGGTTATTTAGGTTTTAAATTATACATAAAGTATCATATATTGTTTAGGAAAGTTTATTTAGCATTACAAGATTTAGGAAAAAAATAAAGTGATATAATCGGATCGATAACATAAAAGAGACGTGTGAAATTATTGGGCATAAGGAAGCATATAAACATATTGAGATCGTATGCTCAAAAGAAAACTGAAATCTTGCCTAGTTTTAAAAACATAGAGGTTGATTATGTAAGTTTAGTCTAGAACAAGCATTACTAACTTATATATGTTCTAACATATAGTATTCACACTACTTATTAACACAAATATTTATTTAGGAGTCGAGTGTCGGTCAATAGTCAACAATAACTAACTGATTTGGTGAGGGAGATTTTAAACCTAGACAAAACCTAGTTGCGTTGAGTGCGACGAGGATGATTCTCAAATGATCCTAAATGCAATGAGAAAAAATAATTATCACTCCTCATGACTACAAGAAGATTTCCTTGAACAAGTTTAAGCCTCGAGACATTGTTGACTCCCGAACAAGTCTTCGGATTTAGATAAGCGAAAAGTGAAAATATAGTTGAAACAAACCCTCCCTTTGGAAAATGCCTAGAGCGATTGGATCCTCCTAACACACCAATGCATCTGGTTCCTAGAACAATTGCCACTAAAAGCAAGACCTTAATTAGATGCAACTATTTGTTGATTTTGAGAGAACTTGCAAGAAAAGGATCACACCCAGTATAAGCGAAGGAGAAAGGGTTTTGAACAAATGAAAGAATGTTATTTAATCGAAGTCATGCCTTTCTTTAAACTTCTAAAAGATCACTTTGAAAAAAGGGGATAAAAGCGATAATGGAAAGATTTGATGCAATGATAGTTGAAGTTAATGACTATGAGCGCATAAAATATAATGAGATTGAGACTACTTAATGAGACTCTTATTCTTGAATGTGTTGCTCAAGATATGTTTTCTTGCTTCAAATTGCTCTATTAATGCTTCAAATTTCATGAACTATCTGTTGCCACGAAAGTCTCCCATGATCGTGTCATTGAGCTTGAAAAACTAATTCTAAACTAAGCGAGAAAATTGAACTGGATGATCTCGACAATTTGGTTAAACATTTTTCTAAACTAGAAGTTGAGCATTTTAATTTACAACTAAAATATCAACATCTTAAAGAAAATGTCAAAACTTCAAATATCAAGACATCATCGGATGCTCCGAGTTTGATGTAGTTTTCAAATTAACAAACATGATGAGCAATTCAAGCTCGATGCAACACGATCGAAAAGTTGAAAGCCCAAATCTCTCAATTAAAGGGTCAAGCGAACAATATGACGGGCTCCCAAATGCCTCCTCCTTTAGATTCTCGAAATTCTCAAACGTTTCATCTTCAAAACCTAGTAAATGCTTTACAAAAGGAAAACGAAAGTTTTCTAGAAGAAAATGAAAAGGTTAAATGTCATTTCAATGAGTTATTTGAATCAATTAAGGTCACTCGTAACAAAAATAACGAACAAATAGCTTCATTGCAAAAGGAAATTGAGAATCTGAAGAGTCAGGTAAAAGGGAAAATGCCAATGACCAATGGGGAGAATGGTGTATCAAAGGTTCACTCTTGTAGTAAATATGCTGTGTCTGTGACATATGTTCCTCCTCATCTAAGGAATAACAAACTTGCTATTCAAACATACTTCTCATCTCTTAAGGATTGCTTAGAATGTCTGCGTGAGATTGTTGAAGAGGATAAGTTAGAGAAACCTCATGATAATGCAATTGGACATGCATGCTTATATGCCAAACGATCTCAAGAAATCTTAGAATGCTTGATCACAATATGCCCAAAGTCATTAGGCGAGAGAGTTAATCCTTTGATTCCATGTTCGATGCCTATTGCCAAGTCTGATATTCATTCTAAGCCCAATGCTATGAAAGAGAACTCAAGTGTGCCTTCTAGGAGTACAAATCCCAGCACTTCTAGTTTTAAGAAAGTGAACCTTAGTGTGCCTACATGTAGTTCAGATCCCATTACATCTAAACAGGTGTTGCATTGAGTTGTAAAACCCACTAATGTTCCCATTCCCTCTACAGGGGGAGCATGTTGAGGGGGAGCATCTATCTTAAACATATGATTTGAAACGTGATCATTTATCTCAATGTGCGGGTTCCTCTAGTATGTGCAAAACTCTTTTCAAACCTCGAGGCACATATTGAGGGGAGCACACTTGTGGAAACCTCATCCTTCCAAATCGTTATCTACTTGATTTGATCAAGGAAGTGATGTTGATATCTTTTAGAAAATGGTAATCAAAGAAGTTAATTCTTTCTCTTGCCTCCGTGTGCAAAACATTTTCTAATACTTGATGCACATGTTGAGGGGAGTTCTCGTTCAAAAACAATGTCGGTAAAAATGCTTTGATAATATATCAAAATCGAATTGCAAATGGTTTTCAATTGGTTCGATGAACAATACCTAATAGACCGACCAACTCTACTTTATATACGGTGATATAAGGATGATAAGGTTAGGTTTTTGTTCCCATGATCCGCCGAAAACGGAGGGATCTACCGAGGACTATCCACTAGTTAGTGTAGAGTTCTTAGGTATGATGATAAAAGGAGAAAATGAGGAATGGGAAGAGTGCGGTGAGACCGAGCTAGTCTTGGAATAAACCCAACAAGGTTCTAGTTATGAAGTCTCGGTAAGCAATTGAAGGGTTGAAGAATTAAAAGAATTGAATGAGAAAAGGGTGAAAACAAATAGCCCTCCATTTATTCAACCTTAGGGCGAAACCGGGTTTAATTCATATGCTCTTGTTGGTAACCGGTATTGAAGACAAGGCGTCATGGACCCGATGGCGCATTGCACTTCAACTTTCCAAACCACTCAAGTTCCTCTTAAAAGGCCTTGTTTCATTCTCACGGGAACCGACATTATCCATCGACTTTCTCTTAGAGATTGTTGATATTGAAGAAGGAGACCCTCCCTAGTCTCGACACGGGATCCAAATATGCATAAATTGAGTCTAGAGCCACGAGATCATCAATAAATCTCATTAGGACACTTTCAATGAAGACTCTCTGTTTCACACAATGTGGAAAGAGAGATTATATCTTGAGTCCTCGCATTATTCTTGTGGTATTGCGAACATCCGAGTGATGTGTTATCATATTCACAATGAAGATGGAAAGCCTTCGGAGCCATCATCAAACAAGCTCTTGGTAGGTGGTATGTGAGATCTATTATATAGATCAACCATGTGACAACCGAATAGAAACAATGGGGCGATTCAATCTCTTGAATCAATCATGGTTCGAGATATGGATTGACGGATACCTTTGAAAAATCGGTCTTTGTGCTTAACAACTCTTTTCTTGACACATCGACCGTGTACTCATTTTCAAACCAAAAGGTGTTTTATGATTGATAATTGATTTTCAATAAAACCTTCGTTGTATTGCAAAACAATTTCTATTGAGCAATACTCGATTGTTTTTCAAATCTTTTTCATCAATCGGTGGACTTAAAATTATTTGGTTCACTCACTCCGTGTTATCTTCTTTGAGATGTTCGGTTTGAGAACAGCTAGAGCATTGCGAAACCACTGTCAAGGAGATTCTTAGGAATCCTACGATCACATGCGGTATATGTCTTGATCAATGGGGAACCGTGGGCGTGTACCTCAATTCAACGAAAGTAATCAAAGACACTTTCGTGCGATTTATTGCTAATCTGTTGTATGCGGGTCGCCCGACGTTTGCGGCCGATCGAAATGAAGCGGTCAATCCATAGCCGCATGCTCACGTAACACATTCAACTCAAAAGAAATCATGATTAATGCATCAATGACTCGATATTTTCACTCCATGCTTACGCTACAGCTGCGCCAATATCTTGAATCAACAAAAGCTTCCGCTACTCGATGAGAAGATATCATGATCCGAGAATGTGAGCATGTCGGTCCGAATGTCACAACATCACATAATACCAACACCACAATGGATGTCACAGAGATTTTTGATAGCTGATGATCTCAAAAGCTGGCTCAAATTTATTATCACGTGGATCAGTAAAAGACCTCCACTTGGAATAACCAAACATGCAATGTGATGAATTAATGACTACGAGCTTAGGAGCAAAGGACTACATCAAGAATGCAAGAACAATTGTTAATGTCATATCTGTTTGTATTCAATGTAATTTTAGTACATGATTGAGGTGACCTCCCTTAGGGGGAGATTGTTAGGAATTAGAAAATCCAAGTGTTAAAGAGTCGGTCACCTCAAGTATATGTAATCGTTAGAAAGCTCGTAGTCGTAGTTATTTTTAAGTTAAGTAGTATTTAGATTAGTAACACCGTGGAGGACGGACGGTCTTTACCCACTGTATGCACGATCCACCCCGATGTGTGGCGTTTATGTAAGACTATAAATACTCTCTACCTCCCAAGGTAGAGTTGGAGCTCATAATAATATCTTTCACTTTCTCTCACTAAGTTCCCTAAACCTCTAACTTTCTCTCTAGAATTCCACTTATCGCCCACTTTGTGTTATGGTTTGATGTGTATGTGAAAACTAATATCCAACACACTCAGGGCTATCAATCCCTCATGAAATGGGTAGACATCCCTCGATCCGCTCATCGATCATCTATGTGAAAACGTGGGGGGGGTGAATACGTTCGTTTCAAACTTAAAACTTTTGTATCAAATATAGTATAAACCATTGCATTTGCTAATCTCGACGCGAGGATGCATTTAACGCATTACGACATGTAAGGCCAACCCTTGACATCACATAATATTCCATAAGATTAATGGTTCATTATAAATCAAGTTTCACCATTATTAGTCCGGTTGCTTTTTCTTGATCAAGCGTGTCATAATCGTAAAGTGTTTAATATAGTTTGTGACTATATGAAAGACCAAGTATGCATCACAAACATAGACATCAACCACATAGAGAATAAACAAAGTAATGCAAGAATAAAAGTAAGCGATAAGGAAAAGGATAGACAAACCAACACGATGATTTATAGTGGTTCGATTACAAGGACACCTTCCTTGCCCTACTCCACTCCCGAGTCACCTACTCGAGAGTTCGTAAGCACTACACCAATCTCCTTATGGCGGAGAAGCCTTCACAACGTCGCTTAACCTTTTTCGGTACAAAGCTAAATACCGGGTTCTTTCACACCAAGGCGAACCACACCTAACACAACGTCGCCTACCCTTTATACGGTGCTAGGCTAACCACGAGTTCTTTCACACCTTAGGAGAACTAATCCTATCACAACGTTGCCTACCCTTTATTAGGTACTAGGCTAAGCACCTAGTTCCATTACTATGGAGGAACTACTACCCATCACAACACAACACCTAATCTCAAGGAGATCCACTCCTTGTTACAACACCATCAAGGATATCACCATCCTTGGATCTAAACAAATACTATATGTATAACGATGCACCTCATCGATTATACGACCTAAGCATTCTTCACTAATGCCATTTACACGATCCTTCAACACCTTTCACTAATGCCTTCAACACGGATCTTCGGCACTTTTCACTAATGCCTTTGACACTTCTATGAAACCCGTTATGTTTTGTGGCCCAACATAACAAACCTTGTGTTTTATGTCACAAACACATAAACCATCTAGTCTAGTCATAGATACAAGAATATGATACTAGACAATATCCAAGACAATGTGTCTAATGGATATAAACTCCTAGATTAAACATCAAGAACCCAAAGCATGATGTAGTTAGTCTTCTATGAATGAAGATGACAAGTTTCCCAAGCTTGTTGTATAAGATCTTCATGTGCTTGTATCTTGTGATGGGTGATCACGTCGGTGAGTAAGGAAGCATGATCTCTAAGCTTGCTTTGGAGGATCACTTGGGAGTATGCTTACAACAAATGAGAGTTAGAAGCATTATGATCATATGAGATGAGGTGGTTTACATGTTTCCTAATGATCTAAATATCCTAGATTTGGTGGAGAGAAACTATGTGTGAAGGTATAAAGAAATGGTAAGTGGTTTGCTATTTATAGGCAAAAGGACCAAAACCATGTTACGCCCCAAGGATCCCTTACGGAGGATCCGCCCTATAATTCAAGGGATCCGTGGGTCATTTGAGGGATCCGTGCACGCTCCTCTTTACCCATAGTTTATGGGTTGAAACCATGGGCTATGGGTCATGGTTTTGAGTACCCACCAAGGTACAATGTATCTAGACATTGGGTATGGGTCTTGGGTCATGGGTCATGGGTTTTACCCAACACATTTACTTATGTTTATGTATTTTACAAAGTGTTTAACTAAACATGTTTAATGGTTTGTTAGGGGTTTGATCATAACGCAACATAACAAACATGTACGAACCTGTGTTGTAGCATACAAGGACTTGAGTCATCGAGAGGTGTTGAGAGTATGTTGAGACAAAATATAATTACAAGTAACTTATACATTTTATGTTATGTATTACAAGTTACATGTTTGTCATCAACAAAACTAATGAGAATGTATAGATAAATATCGTAATATTTGCACCAACAATCTCCCCCTTTTTGATGATGACAAAATATATGTAAACGTAATAGATAGGTAAAATGTCAAAGTTACTTGTGTCCGTACTTCCTATACATTACCTTCTTCGTTTACACTCTTCTCCCCCTTTTGTCGAAACAAAAAGGGTATGTCCTATCTCCCAAGAATGGTGAGTTTGCATCATCCCTAGTGAAGTTAAAATAAAAACACCTTATTGCTCCAATTGGCACACTACGCCAATACCTTCAACATGAAGCACTAATGACGAAGCTTAGCAACTCATGACTTTGAGATTGCATGTCTTCAAAAGGTGGTGATCTTGCCTTTAAAAGGAACCTAGAGAATCACAAAAAAAAAATAGAAAGATCCTTTGAATTATGACCATTATTGCCAACGGCTCAATGGATCAAATTTTTGAGGCTTAACCTACATCAAGGTTAGTGTTAGGAAGAAAAGAAAAAGGAAAAATATATGATGAGAAAGAAATCTCCCTTTTGTTGAAACACAAAGGAATTTTGAAGAATGAATGTGTGCATGCTCCCCCTTGACGGTTGCTCCCCCTTGTGAAAGGCGTCAAGTATTTTAGGAAGGTAAGACGAAATTATTGCAAAATTTGCAATGTTTTAGCTTTGACGAAAAACTCCCCTTTATTGAGAGCGTCAAGTACTCCTAGTGTGTTTTGAAAATCTACAAAACAAAATTTAGTGCAAAATTATATTAGTCCTTGACGAGTAAGTCATATGATGCACTTTATAAATGCTCGACGGAGGCTCCCCTAGCTCGAGGGCATCAAGAAGAACCTACAAAAAAATGTAAATGTTCGTCCATAAATAGAGCGAGAATCCCATACACATCAAAGTGTATATATGAACCTACAAAGAAAGGATTAGTGTCAAAAGAGAATAATCCTACTACTTGCATCATCATGGTTGGTTTAGAGGTTGTAAGGTTTGTTTAAGGTAAGAAAAATATGCTTAGGGATGAGACGCATTTCATTACGAAATTCACTCGGCTTTTGACAACATGGATGTTTGTGGAGGATGGTTGAGCGACCATGAATTGTAGTGGTAGTGAGACACTTGTAGGATGTGGTTGACATAAGTAGCTTGTGGTTTGAGGTTGTGGTTGACACAAGTAGGATGTGGTAGAACATGAGACATACTATAACACGTAGTTCATGAACTATACCTTGGACACGGTGATAATGATAGAAATCATCATTATGACTTAGAGGTATGGAATTTGTGGTAGAGGTGATGAAAGGTATCAAGGTGAATCTTTGACTTGGTTGATGACTCACTATAGGTGGTAGACATGATGACTTTGTGAGTAGTGATAAAAGTGGAGTAAGATGGTTAGGATGATGCAAGATTAGAAATAACAAAAAATGTGCGAATGAGCACAACTTAACTGATGATGAAATCGACTATTGTCATCCTACAAGAATCCAAAAGAGTTAGTACAAAAGGAAAACATTTATACCAATGGATAAATTGTTCACATAAAATCATGAAACAAAAAGGAAGAACACGTAAAGACTCATATAAATGCATCTCATTTATAAACATATAGGAAACAGATAATCCTAAGTGTTGAACAAGTGCTTGTGTGGGAAAAAGGAAATTTGAAATGATTATCTAAAGAGATAAAGTTCCTACTGTTCCATGGTTCCTCCGGTTCCCTCACTAGAGGGATCCGGCTAGCTTAAGTCTAGGGATCCGGCGAACAGATGAAGTGAAAAAGAGGTGATTGGGTTCAAGCAAGGTCTAACACCTACATATCCTAAGTTACTCAATCTATTAAGTGTCTTATATGAAGATGGACTTGAATGATCAAGAGAGAATGATTGATGGTAGCTAATGATTGCCTTTTATGGAAAATGGGGCTTTATGAGCACTAGTGGATGATTAAAGATGACACTAAGACATTTGAGAGTGTTAAATGATCCTAGAGATCAGATGATGACTTAAGAGAGATTTGGAGAATTCCTTAAAAATCATAAGAAATTAAAACCTAGTTTTTGGCCTATTTTGAGGTAAGGATGACTAAAAACAATTTGCTAAAATTGAGAGAAATATCAAACTAGGTGTTTTGAGATGAAAGGAACAATGTCTAAACATTGGAGCGGAAAGATGGTGAGTTTTGAACTAATAAAAAAAAATACTTTGAATGTGATCCCAAGTTATCCATGAGTGAATGTGAGATCAACTGAGCCTAAGGAAAGTTTAAGTGATCCTAATGTAGCATGTTTAACTAGTCCAATAAGGTCTAAAATGTTGGATTGATGCAAGGAGGCTACAAAGGAACTTACATCACCGGATCCCACGGATCCTTCACTTGAGGATCCGTCTAGTTACATCTAAGGGATCCGGCATCCGAGGCAGATTTTCTTAATGAATAGTTGCGAAATTTTGCTCTATGTTTGAATTATGAAACAAATTGTTTCTCTGACAAGCATACATGTATACACGTTAAGCAAAGCAAGGAGAGCATGTAGAGATCACATATAGGCAATCAAATGAGATCGAGCTCACAAAAACATAAAGGTTTAGCAAAATTTAAAGCACTATTCAAGAAGTCCAAAAGCAGTTCACGGTCTAGATTAGTAAATCATTTAAACTAACAATGACATGAAAGGTATGTGTCTAGAAACAAAAGAGCGCATGATGGTGTTCAAGACAAAAGAGTTGTGAGGTGCTAGTTTAGGACAATATAGTCATTGCGGATGGTGGTTAGCATACAATGAGCTTCGTCCATGAAGTCATGTTGCTCTTCTCGATCAAAGCGAGATAATCGCTTAATGAGGCAAGTCGTTGTGATTAGATAAAAGAAAAATCAATTTTACAACTTGTTTGATTAGTAATCCTAAGACAATGCAAAGTATTTCCATTGTAAACTTACTTTAGGAAAACATAGGAATATAAATTTCTCAAGTGAGAGAATGAATATGAGACTATTACTAGCGGTACTCAATTACGGCTAAACACGACCATTTTACAGGCGATTTGAGTTTCTAGTGCAATAAGTTCTCCAAGATTCATTCTCGAGTTAGGTAAATTTATATTCCTACAATAACCTATCGAGCAGTAGCAATGATGATACTTTGCTTCGTTTATATTAATATTATACTTGAAACAACTAAGGTGGCGAAGGTGTCAAAAATTAAACGTTGTCCATATAGTGAACAAAAAAAAATGGTTGCATGAGCTAGTTCAACATATGTTGTTGGAAAGCTCGACTTTGGACTTTCGGATATGAACAATTATATTTGCGTTGCAAAATAATTTACTTGAGTATATTAGATGAAATAATCAAGTTGTCAATCCTACTATGAAGCTTGGAGAGCGATCATGAAAAGGAAAACGGGAGAGTACATCATCAACACAAGTGTAGGTTATGATCCGATATACATTCTTGTTGTTTTAGAAAATGATACAAGAAAATATGAAATCAAGAAATCATATAAGAACATAAAACATTTATGTTGCACATGACAAACTCAATCAAAAGGCCATTTAGTGTGTTATATGTTTTAAACATTTTCAACTTATAAAACTAACATTTTCGACACAACTAGATGTTATCCCAAACACTCCTTCAAATAGCACATTGATTAGTAGACTATTACTAAATCGACAAACAAGAGAATGAATAGCAAGGTAAGGAAACCACATATGTTATTCAATCAAACAAGCACAAAAGCTATTTGAGATAAGCAAACAATCAAGTAATGCAAGGAAGACAACTTATCATTTAGCATAGCATACGAAAGTTCTTTTCATCGCTTTGTGTTAAATATAAACATGTATACCAAGCTTGATTAGTTTCTTTTATGTATATAAATATGATCAAAACCTTAATTTCAACAGAGGACACATTGTTATTCAAAGATGAAAACATCCGTCTCCAATTAGATCAAAAGTTGTGCAAAAGTTATGACCAAAAAAATGAATTTCTATTATAAATCAATGATTCCGTAAATTTTTGTTTTGAATCAGTTCATGAAATCATTTTTAAATGAAAGTAGACTCAAATACCTTTAAAATGATAGGTGGTACGACTTCTAACTCCTTACGGTTAAAAAGTTATGAATTTTTGAAATTCATACAAAAACTGTCTTCTATACCACGGATCCCACGGATCCCTTGCTTGAGGATCCGTCCGGTGTAACTGAGGATCCGCGGATCGACATGCAATTACACAAATGCGTTTTGACCCGACGAAAAGGTTTAACCTTTGTAGACTTTTTAGTGAAGTTATATTAACCATTTTACCTTTATTCAAGCTTGATTAACAAGATATCTAACAAGAAAACTTCAAAGAAAAAATAACAAAACACTTTTCATATTATGCTTGACTTCACCAAAAATTTGATACGAGGACCTTACTCGTTTTGAAAACCATTTGTTTTAAAAACTAGAGCCAACCCGCTCTCGATACCAATTGTGAAAACGTGGGGGGTGAATCGTTCGTTTCAAACTTAAAACTTTTGTATCAAATATAGCATAAACCATTGCATTTTCTAATCTCGACGCGAGGATGCATTTAACGATTCGGCATGTAAGGCCAACCTTGACATCATGATGAGTGTCTAAATACTCATCATTTTACATAATCTAAACGCAAAATCATCCGAAACACTCAAAACACATCTAAATGATCAAAATATCACAAATCGGTGTTTTATGTGTTTTAAATGCAAAATATCAAAATCGGATGAAAATGATTCAAGTTTGCAAAATTGGCGCTTTAGTCCCCAAGTTTTAAAAGTTGTCAAATCTAGTCCACGGAATTCAAAAATGTGGAAATTTATCATTCAAGGTCCTCAAGTATTATAAGTTGTTTAAAATGATCCTTGAATGATTTTTTGGTCAATTGGCAAGAAAGGTCCCTAAACTTTGAAAATTACAAAATTAGTCCTTGGACCTTTAAAATGGATTTTATGCAAAAGGGCCCTTGTATTATCAATGTATGGCAAATTTGGTCCTTGTGAGAAGTTTGGAATAATGGCATTTCAGGTCCTTGAGTTTGGATAAATTACAAAATGGGTCCTTGTTGTTACTTCTTAAACCAAGCGGATCCACATATATCACAAAGCCCAAATCCAAAACAAGCCCATCCCTTGACCCTTTGCCTTGACCCCAGATCCACAACTCCTTTTGACCCCACCACAACCAATTATGAACCCCTTTTGATTATTAATCCCGGTCAAACAGAAGGTCAAACCACTGGCGCCCAAAACCGGTGTCATCAGAAGTGATGTCTCTCAACCCGGACATTCAAAACCGAGTGGTTTTCACCACATTTCACCCCCTCCATACCATGTCCCTCCACCTCCTCTACACTCCAAATATCCTTAATTGCTCAAACCAAATCCATTAATTCCTTAAACACACTATGAAGAAAAATTGGCGCCAAAAGCAATGTGGACGGTTCGATTATTTTGAGTGATCCAAAGGCTAGAATTTGGTGGGAAAGATTCGAGAGGATATCGGGAATGATGAAAAGTCTATAAAGTGAAGAGAAGATGCAATGTATCAAAGTATGTAGTGTATTTTTATGTTTTAATGTCGTTTTAGTGTTTTTAAGTAAAAGTGTAATTTAAATCCTTGAAGCACTGTTTAAGTATTTTAATATATTGTAAAGCTTTTCCAATTAGCAATTTCAAGTTTTAATCATTTCTCAAGTTTATGCAAATTCTCATATTTATGCAAAATCTCAAGTTGGATCAAATGTTGTTTTCGAGTTGATTATATGGATGAAATAGGTCACATAAGCTCCCGTATAGCTTTTATAAGCTATTAGAAACAATAAAATTCAGTTTAGCTTCAAAGGTCAAAAATCACAAAATTCCCATTAAATACTTGAAAATAAAAATCATGGTGAAAGGTACAAGAAATTTGGAGCAAGGTTGATATTGGATGGCCTTGGTATAGTGCTTCTTGGGAAGCTATAGGAATTGGTTTGGATCCTAGTTCTCGGTTTAAGCTTGGAAGCTCTTGGAAGCATTTTAGCCATTTTGGCATTTCAACATTATTACACTTGTTTATTAGCTCTAAATTCAGTTTCTATTTGTTTACTAGTTATAAATTAGTGTTTTTGATCATTAAAATCAGTAGCTTGTTCTTTGGAATTCATAGTTGCCTTAAAATCTTAGTTAGGCAGTCAAAATAGCTTAAGTCTAATTTCTTAGTTTTAAGTTATTATTACTGTGGATTCAAGCTTGTTTAGTCTTAGTTAATGATAATACAAGGTCTGAAATTAAGCTCATGTTTTAAATTTAAGAGTTGCTTTGTAAAAATTTCAAAACAGCCACCTAAAGGGGTGTTTGGTTTGTTGTGTTCAAAGGTGTTCTAGTCATTGGACTTGTTGGAAATATGTCTAACTCTATTTAAACAACTCATATCACCATAAAATCAAGTCCTTGATAGCAAAAGTCAAAAATTCTTCAAATCCTTATCAATGGGTCCTTTGTTGGATGTTTAGGATATAGAATCTTGATTTTGTGTTTAAAAGTTGTTAACCTTGCTTAAGTTAGTCTTATCTTACCCCAATACAACATCATCGATTAGAGAATCGGATCAAAAGTCACTTTGGTCAACTTTGTAGTTGTTCTCAAAAGTCAAAATTTCGAAGGTCGTTTTGAATAAAAAGATATTTTCAACGTGGGTTTATTAATAGGATTTAGATTATAAGCTCTGGAGGTATTATAGTTTGGTTGGTAAAGAAAAATAGAAAAGTGCTAGTTCTTGATTTCTCGACTTTTAAGTGCTTATTTCTCGACTTTTCTTGGGGTACTGTTGGAAAATCATCTGTGTACGTGAACTTGTGCCCAAATTGATAAGCTCACACCGAGCTTATTAGTTGTCCAAATCTTGTGTTCTCTGGTTCTTTGGAAAGCCAACCTGGTCCTCTTGAATTGTCAAGTCTTGTTTTTCACTTTTGAGCTTGTTAGCTAGGGCTGCTAAGAGCTTAAAGTTTGTCCCATTTTCTGTTTTTCATTACAAATAGCCAAAGTGCTTATTGGCTTATCATAGCTTATCAGTTTGCTTCTTTGCATATTTTAGCCTCATTTCAGTTTCTCTAGCTTGTTTGCATCTGTTTTGAGCTTTTGTTTGATTTGTGACCTTGTTTGAGCTTATTTCTCAAAAATAAGCTTATTTTCATATCTGTTTGGTCATAAGCTCATCAAACTGCTATTTGTGTCTTATAAAATTTTTGTCTTTGTTAAAGTTTCATATTATTAGTATATAAGTAGTTTTCAAAATGAAAATTCAGAAAAACATCAATATAAAAATAGTGATAGCGTTTATTTAATACTTTTTAGCTTTTTGATTTTTCTTTTCAACTTATTAATAAGAAAATCTTGTTTTTCTCTTTTTCTTAGGTTTCTGTCATCATATAGGATTTTTAGAAAAGTTTGATTTTTCTCTATCTTTTTAGTATTTTTATAATTTTAAATAGTTAAAAATAGTAATTAATTAGTAATAAATAATTAAAAGTCTAAAAATATATTTTCTGTTTTAAAATTAGTTTTATCATATTTTAGATTTTTCAAAGTTAAAATTTTATTTTTCCAAGTTTATTTTCTATTTTCTAGAATTTAAGTGTATTTTAAATAATAATTAATTAGTAATAATTAGATAAAAAGTGTGAAAATATATTTTTAGTTTTAAAATTAGTTTTATAGTATTTTAGATTTTCAGAATCATAAGTTTATTTTTCTAGCCTTATTTCCTATTTTCTTTTATTTTAGAGTATTTATTAAATAGTTAAAATAGTTTTAATTAATAATAATTAATTAAATAGTGTAAAAATAATTTTCTTTTTCTAATAATTTTCTTTTATCTTTAGGATTCCAAAATGTTATTTTCATATTTTTAGGCCTTTTATTTCTTAGTTTTCACTTTTTATTTTGTGCGTATCGTAGTTTTTAAAACTTACGTTTACGTTTTCTTATCGGATTGTTGTGCTTTCCAATTACATACTCCATTCCATTCCAATCAATCGGTGGTGTAGTAATTCTAATCATAACCTTTGCGGATCACTATCCTTAGTGATCATTCCATTATCTGAATCGGTTTTATCGCCATTGAGTCTCCGGGACTAAACGACAGAATTCAATCTATTCTCCAGACTTCATTGCATTTGTGTCCGGCGGTTTAAGTCTGTTTAGACTTGACTGCTTAGCAGATCAAAATTTTGGCGCCCGGTCGGGAGGCTTTAGCGTGTGTTTAGCCATTTTCGGATCCATTGTTGCACATACCCATCATTTGTAAAAGTTTTTGTAAAGTTATAAGAAAACCAAAAGTTCATTAGCACTTTTCCTAAAGTGTTAAAACACCAAAAATATAAAACAACAAAACAATCGAAGCGTTTTCTATTTTGTATTCTCTTTAAGGTGATTCTTGAAGAGATACGATTTGGTTAAACAGGACGATAACAAAAATATTGTCCAAAAGTTTTTGAACCCATCAAGACAAATCTAACCTACGTCTTTTCGGTGGTACTTAAAATATACATAAAATCAACCACCGCAAATCAAGGCGTTGCACTACCTAGCGAAGTGCGACCATTAATAAGTTCCCGAACATCGATTTAAAACTTGCCTTTGTGTCACTTGTGATTTGGTGTACCTTTTTCAAAGCCATTTCATTTGTGATTATTGGTTAAGTTCACTTGTGTTTTGCCTCATTTGTTTTGAAAATTGGTTTTATACATAGTGCATGCTTTTCGTTCTTCGATTCTACAAGTCCACTTTCGAACTTGGAAAGATTCCTCGTGAGCGTGAGGACGTTCGGCTCCTTGACCGTGATCGAGGCGTCTACCACCACCACCACCGTCGAAATGGCGGAAGACAAACCCATGAATGAGCTTCTCCAAGCACCCATCGAGGGTTACGGAGATGCCATTGTTGTTCCACTATCGTGGGTCGACACTTTGAGCTCAAAACCGGGTTGCTCAATCTAGTAACCCAAAGCCAATTCTATGGTTTTGAGCGGGATGATCCTCATGCACACATTCGATGGTTTAACAAGATAGCATCTACCATCAAGTACAAGAATGTCCCATGAAGCTATCAAGCTTCTTACATTCCCATTTTCTCTAGAGGACAAGCCGGAATTGGCTTGAGAAACAACCCCTCGTTCTATTGAGACATGGGAAGATCTTGTCACCAAATTAGTTAACGAGTTCTATCCTCCATCCCGAACCACAAGTCTTAAGAATGAGATAATGAAATTTTCTCGAGATTTGATGAATCATTCGGGAGGCATGGGATCGTTACAAAGAGTTGCCATGAGTGTCCGCATCACGGTTTTACCGAGTTAATGCAAATGGATACTTTCTACAATGGTCTCAATCAGGCTAATCAAGACTCTTTGAATGCCTCCATGGAGGTAATTTCTTGAGCAAGACCACCAAAGAGGCCTTGCAAATCATTGAGAACAAATCTCGTGTCCGTCCCTTGAGCTAAGACATATCGGTCTAATCTTTGGACCTTCTTCTTCATCCCCGGTGAGTACATCTAGCACCGATGCTAAGATTGATAAACTCATGAGACATTGTTCGAGATTTGGTTCTTGCTAACGAGAAGAAAGTCTCCTTCACTCGACTCCAACACATCTTGAAGTGAAGAAAGTTGAGAGTTGTGTCACTTGTGGTGGTCCTCATGCTTACTACAATTGTCTCGCCACGATGGTAGTCCTTTTGAGGCCAATGCTTTAGCCGGTAATTCACAACAAGGAGGTAATCAATATCGTCCTCAAAATGAACCACACTACCGTGCTAACACTAATCAGGCACCACCCGTTTTAATCGAATCATAACATGCAAAACCGAATCGAACCAACCAAGAATGAACCAAGGTTATCAAAACCAAGGTAATTTCTATCTGGACCCAATCGGGTTTCCATCATCAAAAACCCTAATCAAAACAATTTCAATCGAGGAATCAATTTCATGGGAATATGAATCCTAATCAAGGGAATTTTGGCTATAATCAAAACATACGACCTCAAATTGTCCTCCGCTCCTCCGTCATTACTCCTCCGGACCATCATCGATGAGTTCTTGAAGCGGTTTATGAAATCCCAAGATGAAATGAGCAGGTTGTTGGTCGATCGATTGCGATCTGAAGAAGTCTTTAAATGATCGACCCTCGGGCTCGGTACTTTACCGAGCAACACGATCGCTAACCCGAGGGGCGATGCCAAGGCGATCACAACCAAGTGGTGTTTCATACACTGGACCCGCTGTTCCTACTACCTCTTCTTCCTCTTCTCTTCCTAAGGTAGTGGACGGTGAACCTCAAACACACAATGGACCGACGACTCAATGCCACCTCCACCAAAGCCAATGAGTCAAGTTACCAAGGATACTACGGACAAAGTGCATAATTCTAGTCCACGGTACCGCACACGTCCAACCTTCTGTAGTCCAACCTCAAGTGGTCCGAAACCACGGTCAAATCAAGGAGTTGTTTTGAACCTCCACAGCTCTGTTGAGAATCGAATCCAAATCTTCTATTCCTCACCTATCACGCTTGAGCGAGCAAAAGCTCCGTGAAAAGCCGATCATCAAATGGATAAATTTTCCAAATTTTCCAAGAGTTACATTTGACATAAGCTTTGGATGCTATCATCTTGATGCCCAAGTTCGCATCGACTCTCAAGCACATGTTAAGCAATAAGGAAAAGTCGTTTGAAATGGCTAAGACTCCTCTTAACGAGAACCTCGTGATTATTATTCAAAAGCTTCTGAAAGCTTGGAGATCTGGGAAATTTCTCTTACCTTGTGTATTCCTGGGGATGGTTGAATGCTTTGCCCTAGCGGATCTTGGTGCAAGCATTAATCTTATGCCATATTCGGTGTGGAAGAAACTCTCTCTTCGGAACTCACTCCTACATGCATGACTCTCGAGCTTGCAGATCGTTCCATATCCCGTCCTCTTGGCATTGCGGAGGGCGTATTTATAAAGTAGGAAAGTTCCATTTCCCGGTGACTTCGTGGTTGTTGATTTTGATGCGATCATCGGGTTCCTCTCATTGTTGGTCGAGGATTCACGAGAACGGGCGTGCTCTCATAGATGTATTTGAGCAGAAATCACATTGCGTGTTGGTAATGAAGTCACACCTTCAACCTTGACCAAACTTGAGGTACTCCGCAAACTATGATTACGAATCGGTTAACCGAATAGATATCATTGATGTTGCTTCGGCGAGTACTCTCAAGAAGTTCTTGGTTATTCTCATAATTACGTGAGTGGGATTCCACCACATCTTCTCGACCTATCATAGCCAATTCTACTCCTTCTCTCACCCGTTTGAGGCGACTTCATCTTAGATGAGATTGAAGCATATTTGGCTAGTGATTACTGCTCCTTGGGAAATTGATCACGCTCCAATTGATATTGAGGGGATATACTTCTTATTGAGAAGCTACTTAATGGTGATCCATCATCAGCCCCTCATCCTAGTGATTCAATCCCAATAGAGATTAATCAAAATGAGATTAATCGGAGGAGATATTCTTCTTGAGAAATTGTTAAATCTGAACACTTCTCTTCCTCTCCTCCGTCAAACTTCATAACGAGGAAGTCAATTCGGTTGAGAAAACGAAGAATTTCACGAGGTTGAGCTTAAGGACTTACCTCCTCATCTCGAGTATGCATTCCTTGAAGGTGATGATAAATTACCGTCATTATTGCTCGAGATTTGAGTAAAGATGAAAAACTGCTCTCATCAAAATCTTGAAGTCACACAAGCAAGCAATTGCTTGGAAACTCTCCGACATCAAAGGTATCAACCACGAGTTCTCGTACTCATAAAATCTTGATGGAGGATGACTTTAAACCAATAGTTCAACATCGAGACGAGTGAATCCAAAATCCATGATGTTATCAAACAAGAGGTTATCAAACTTCTTGATGCGTGA
The DNA here is from genome assembly GCA_022545495.1 of Chrysanthemum lavandulifolium. NCBI lineage: Eukaryota > Viridiplantae > Streptophyta > Magnoliopsida > Asterales > Asteraceae > Chrysanthemum > Chrysanthemum lavandulifolium. The sequence goes on along the minus strand of CM040238.1, from coordinate 98,289,832 downwards.
TTGATTTACCCGATCTCGCATACGGTCCTTGGGTCATTAATTCATTGTGTTCGAAAAGGGTGGCATTCTTGTTATCACAAATGAAGATAACGAGTTAATTCCAACTCGTCTGGTTACGGGATGGCGTGTGCGCATTGACTATCGTAAGTTAAATGGCGCCACCAGAAAGACCCTTTTCTCTACCCTTCATGGACCGGATGCTTGAGAGATTAGCGAGGAATGAGTACTATTGTTTCCTTGATGGTTTCTCGGGTTACTTTCAGATCCTATTGATCCACGGGATCAAGAGACCACATTCACTTGCCCATACGGGACTTTTGCCTACAAACGTATGCCTTTTGGCTTATGTAATGCTCCCGCACGTTCCAACGATGTATGATGGCCATATTCCACGACATGATCGGAAACAATGGAAGTGTTTATGGATGACTTCTCGGTTATTGGGGATTCTTTTCAATCATGTCTCCCATTTAGATAAAATGCTTCAAAGGTGTGAGACGCCAATCTTTGTCTAAATTGGGAGAAGAGCCACTTATGGTCAAAGAAGGCATTGTCCTTGGCCATAAGATTTCTAAGAACGGGATTGAGGTAGATAGAGCAAAAGTCGATGTTATTGCTAAGTCGCCTCATCCTACTACCGTAAAAGGCATTAGGAGTTTTTAGGTCATGCGGTTTCTATCGTAGATTCATTCAAGATTTTTATAAAATCGCCTGACCCATGACCCATCTTCTTGAAAAGGATGCTCCTTTTATCTTCTCCCTGCGTGCATAGAAGCTTTTGAAACATTGAAGAAAAAGCTTCTTGAAGCACCCATTCTCGTTGCTCCGGACGGGACTTGCCTTTTGAGCTCATGTGCGATGCAAGTGATTTTGCTATCGGTGCATCCTAGGGCAACGAAGAAATAAGCATTTTCGGCCTATTCACTCATAAGCAAAACTATGATGAGGCTCAAACTCATTACACCACCACGAAAAAGAGCTATTAGCAGTGGTGTATGCATTTGAGAAGTTTCGGCCGTATCTTATCTTGACCAAATGCGTAGTGTATACGGATCACTCGGCTCTTAAATATCGCTTTGCAAAACAAGATGCAAAGCGAGATTGCTCGTTGGATTCTCCTCCTCCAAGAATTTGATATCATTATACGTGATAAAAAGGAGCCGAGAATCTAGTGCGATCATCTGTCGATTAGAAACCCTCACCAAGATGTTTTCGAGAAAAGGAAATTAATGAAACATTTCCTCTCGAGACACTCAATGCGTTTCTTTTCGTGGAAATTCGACCACCCATGGTTTCTTGACTTTGCAAATTACCATGCGGGTAACTTCATTAATGAAAGGGATGTCGACCCAACGGAAGAACAAATTCTTCAAAGATGTTAAACATTATTTCGGGGCGACCCTTTCTTGTTTAAAACTGCATGCGGATCAAGTCATCCGGCGGTGTGTTTATGGACGGAAGCTATTGACATTCTCACACTTGCCATCTTGGACCCACCGGGGCCATCATAGTCCAAACTACACCGCCAAAAGGTGTTTGATTCCGGGTTCTATTGGCCCACAATCTATAAGGATGCCACGATTATGTCAAAGCTTGATGGCGCTTGCAGCGTCATGGTAATATATCTCAAAAGAATGAAATGCCACAAAATGCCATTCAAGTTTGTGAGATATTTGACATATGGGGTATTGATTTTATGGGCCATTTCCATCTTCTCGTGGTAACAAGTATATACTGTGGTCATTGACTATCTCGTCAAAATGGGTTGAAGCAAAAGCTTTACCCACCAATGATGCCAGTAGTTGTGAAGTTTTGAAATCTCATTTTCGGGTTTGGAACTCCGAGGCGATAATCGATGATCGCGGTACACATTTTGCAATGACCAATTTGAAAGAGTCATGCAAAAGTATGGTGTTACCCACCGTCTCCATCGCATACCACCCCAAACAAGTGGGCGGTGGAAGTTTCAAACCGTGGTCTTAAAAGGATTCTTGAAAGGACGGTGGCGAAAATCGTGCATCCCGGTCGGATAAGCTTGATGGCGCACTTTGGGCCTTCCGTGCGACTTACAAAACACCCATCGTTGTACTCCATACAAGCTAGTGTGCGGAAGGCATGTCATTTTCCGATCGAGTTAGAGCACAAGGCATCTTGGGCCTTAAAGCATGCAAACTTCGATATCTGAGACGTGGGTGATCATAGAAAAGTTCAAATGAATGAATTAAATGAACTTCGTGATCAAGCTTATGAGAACTCTTTGATCTACAAGCAAAGACAAAGAAGATTCATGACTCAAGATCAAGAACCGCGTTTTCAACGTTGGTGATCGAGTCCTTCTTTTCAACTCAAGATTGAAGATTTTCTCGAAAGCTCAAGTCCGTTAGTGCGGCCCATTCACTATCGCTAAGGTTTATCCTTATGGTACCATTGAGTTATCTCAAACCGATGGTCCTAATTTTAAAGTGAATGGTCATCGGTGAAGCATTACTTTGGAGAGGACATTCCCCGTGGTTGTCCGGATATACAAACATTCCCCATGAACCAATGAATGCGGGATCGAGTCAAGCTAGTGACTCGGTAATTAAAAACATTAGCACGCACCATATGGGTTTTCACCCATAATTACGTCTTCTTACCCCCTTTCTACCACCCTAGTGTGGGGAGTTTTCCCATTTGTATATTCTCATTCTTTCTAAAAAAAAAAAAAAAAAAAAAAAAAAAAAAAATCTTCTTCTAAATAAAATGGCCGTAGTATTTCCTTTTCGTTCTTTGTTTCGGCATAACCGGGTACTTTGAATATTGAGGGCAATATTCATTTCTAAGTGTGGGGAGGAATTCTCACGAATTTCATATATTATCTACCCAATTCCCGTTTTGGCCAAAAATATATTTTTTTTGGAGTAAGTGTTTACACTTACTCATTTGGTTATCGATCCGCCATGTTTGATAAACTAAAGGATTGGCTAATCCGAAGCAAGCGGCTCTTGGTAAAGATTTCTCAAATCCGTTTATATGGCTTACAATTTGCCCAAATTGTATGGTTCTCAACTCACCATATCCTAAAAAGTGAAGAGTTGGCTAGCCCGCAAGGTTATGGCTTGTGGTAAAGCGATGGAAAATCCATAATTGGTATTCACTCACCAAAGATAATTCGATAATTTATCTAAGAGTTGGCTAGTCCGGAAAGTGCGACACGGTAAAGATACATCAAATCCGTTTACGGTTTATGATTTGCCAATAAATCATCCGGTTATCGTTGTACCAAGGTTCTTACTTGAATCAAAACAATTGGCTACTCCAGTGATGGCTTTTGGTAAAGAGATAAAATCCATCAAGTTTTCTCAAATCATTGCTAGGGACTAGCAATATCTCGATGTGGGATTGATGAGTGTCTAAATACTCATCATTTTACATAATCTAAACTCGCAAAATCATCTCGAAAACACTCAAAACACATCAAAATGATCAAAATATCACAAATCGTTGTTTTATGTGTTTTAAATGCAAAAATATCAAAATCGGATGAAAAATGATTCAAGTTTGCAAAATTGGCGCTTTAGTCCCCAAGTTTTAAAGTTGTCAAATCTAGTCCCTAGAATTCAAAAATGTGAAATTTATCATTCAAGGTCCCTGAAGTATTCTAAGTTGTTTAAAATGATCCTTGAATGATTTTTTGGTCAATTGGCAAGAAAGGTCCCTAAACTTTGGAAAATTACAAAATTAGTCCTTGGACCTTTAAAAATGGATTTTATGCAAAAAGGGCCCTTGTATTATCAATGTATGGCAAATTTGGTCCTTGTGAGAAGTTTGGAATAATGGCATTTTCAGTCCTTGAGTTTGGATAAATTACAAAATGGGTCCTTGTTGTTACTTCTTAAACCAAACGGATCCACATATATCACAAAGCCCAAATCCAAAAACAAGCCCATCCCTTGACCCTTTGCCCTTGACCCCAGTCCACAACTCCTTTTGAACCCAGCCACAACCAATTATGAACCCCTTTGATTATTAATCCCGGTCAAGCGAAGGTCAAACCAGCTGGCGCCCAAACCGGTGTCATCATGTGATGTCTCCCAACCCAGACATTCAAAACCAGAGTGGTTTTCACCACATTTTCAACCCCCCTCCATACCATGTCCCCTCCAACTCCTCTACACTCCAAATATCCTTAATTGCTCAAACCAAATCCATTAATTCCTTAAACCTGCTATGAAGAAAAATTGGCGCCAAAAAGCAATGTGGACGGTTCTGATTATTTTGAGTGATCCAAAGGCTAGAATTTGGTGGGAAAGATTCAGAGGATATCAGGAATGATGAAAAGTCTATAAAGTGAAGAGAAGATGCAATGTATCAAAGTATGTAGTGTATTTTTTATGTTTTAATGTCGTTTTAGTGTTTTTTAAGTAAAAGTGTAATTTAAATCCTTCAAGCACTCTGTTTAAGTATTTTAATATATTGTAAAGCTTTTCCAATTAGCAATTTCAAGTTTTAATCATTTCTCAAGTTTATGCAAATTCTCATATTTATGCAAAATCTCAAGTTGGATCAAATGTTGTTTTCAGTTGATTATATGGACTGAAATAGGTCACATAAGCTCCCATATAGCTTTTATAAGCTATTAGAAACAATAAAATTCAGTTTAGCTTCAAAGGTCAAAAATCACAAAAATTCCATTAAATACTTGAAAAATAAAAATCATGGTGAAAGGTACAAGAAATTGGAGCAAGGTTGATATTGGATGGCCTTGGTATAGTGCTTCTTGGGAAGCTATAGGAATTGGTTTGAGATCCTAGTTCTCGGTTTAAGCTTGGAAGCTCTTGTAAGCATTTTAGCCATTTTGGCATTTCAACATTACACTTGTTTATTAGCTCTAAATTACATTTCTATTTGTTTACTAGTTATAAATTAGTGTTTTTGATCATTAAAATCGGTAGCTTGTTCTTTGGAATTCATAGTTGCCTTAAAATCTTAGTTAGGCGAGTCAAAATAGCTTAAGTCTAATTTCTTAGTTTTAAGTTATTATTCGTGGATTCAAGCTTGTTTAGTCTTAGTTAATGATAATACAAGGTCTGAAATTAAGCTCATGTTTTAAATTTAAGAGTTGCTTTGTAAAAATTTCAAAACAGCCACCTAAAGGGGTGTTTGGTTTGTTGTGTTCAAAGGTGGTCTAGTCATTGGACTTGTTGGAAATATGTCTAACTCTGTTTAAACAACTCATATCAGTCATAAAATCAAGTCCTTGATAGCAAAAAGTCAAAAATTCTTCAAATCCTTATCTGTGCAGTCACTGTTGGATGTTTAGGATATAGAATCTTGATTTTGTGTTTAAAAGTTGTTAACCTTGCTTAAGTTAGTCTTATCTTACCCTAATACAACATCATCAGTGCTTAGAATCAGATCAAAAGTCACTTTGGTCAACTTTGTAGTTGTTCTCAAAAAGTCAAAATTTTAGAAGGTCGTTTTTGAATAAAAAAAGATATTTTCACTGTGGGTTTATTAATAGGATTTAGATTATAAGCTCTGGAGGTATTATAGTTTGGCTGGTAAAGAAAAATAGAAAAATGCTAGTTCTTGATTTCTCAGCTTTTTAAGTGCTTATTTCTCAGCTTTTCTTGGGGTACCTGTTGGAAAATCTGTCCTGTGCACAGAACTTGTGCCCAAATTGATAAGCTCACACTGAGCTTATTAGTTGTCCAAATCTTGTGTTCTCTGGTTCTTTGGAAAGCCAACCTGGTCCTCTTGAATTGTCAAGTCTTGTTTTTCACTTTTGAGCTTGTTAGCTAGGGCTGCTAAGAGCTTAAAGTTTGTCCCATTTTCTGTTTTTCATTACAAATAGCCAAAGTGCTTATTGGCTTATCATAGCTTATCAGTTTGCTTCTTTGCATATTTTAGCCTCATTTCAGTTTCTCTAGCTTGTTTGCATCTGTTTTGAGCTTTTGTTTTAGTTGTGACCTTGTTTGAGCTTATTTCTCAAAAATAAGCTTATTTTCATATCTGTTTGGTCATAAGCTCATCAAAACTGCTTATTTGTGTCTTATAAAAATTTTGTCTTTGTTAAAGTTTCATATTATTAGTATATAAGTAGTTTTCAAAAAGAAAATTCAGAAAAACATCAATATAAAAATAGTGATAGCGTTTATTTAATACTTTTAGCTTTTTATTTTTCTTTTCAACTTATTAATAAGCAAATCTTGTTTTTCTCTTTTCTTAGGTTTCGTCATCATATAGGATTTTTAGAAAAGTTTGATTTTCTCTATCTTTTAGTATTTTTATAATTTTAAATAGTTAAAAATAGTAATTAATTAGTAATAATTAATTAAAAGTCTAAAAATATATTTTCTGTTTTAAAATTAGTTTTATCATATTTTAGATTTTCAAAGTTAAAATTTTATTCTTCCAAGTTTATTTTCTATTTTCTAGAATTTAAGTGTATTTTAAATAATAATTAATTAGTAATAATTAGATAAAAAGTGTGAAAAATATATTTTAGTTTTAAAATTAGTTTTATAGTATTTTAGATTTTTCAGAATCATAAGTTTATTTTTCTAGCCTTATTTCCTATTTTCTTTTATTTTAGAGTATTTATTAAATAGTTAAAATAGTTTTAATTAATAATAATTAATTAAATAGTGTAAAAATAATTTTCTTTTTCTAATAATTTTCTTTTATCTTTAGGATTCCAAAATGTTATTTTCATATTTTTAGGCCTTTTATTTCTTAGTTTTCACTTTTTATTTTGTGCGTATCGTAGTTTTAAAACTTACGTTTACGTTTTTCTTATCGGATTGTTGTGCTTTCCAATTACATGCTCCATTCCATTCAATCAATCGAGAGTGTAGTAATTCTAATCATAACCTTTGCATATCACTATCCTTAGTGATCATTCCATTATCTGAATCGGTTTACACACCATTGAGTCTCCGTGGGACTAAACGACCCGGGAATTCAATCTATTCTCCAGGACTTCATTGCATTTGTGTCTGAGCAGTTTTAAGTCTGTTTAGACTTGACTGTTTAGCACAGATCACATCACATAAGATTCCGCAAGTTTAATGGTTCATTATAAATCAAGTTTCACCATTATTAGTCCGGTTGCTTTTTCTTGATCAAGCGTGTCATAATACGTAAAGTGTTTAATATAGTTTGTGACTATATGAAAGACCAAGTATGCATCACAAACATAGACATCAACCACATAGAGAATAAACAAAGTAATGCAAGAATAAAAGTGAAGCGATAAGGAAAAGGATAGACAAACCAACACGAGGATTTATAGTGGTTCGGCAAGGACACCTTCCTTGCCCTACTCCACTCCCCGAGTAACCTACTCGAGAGTTCGTAAGCACTACACCAATATCCTTATGGCGGAGAAGCCTTCACAACGTCGCTTAACCTTTTTCCGGTACAAAGCTAAATACCGAGTTCTTTCACACCAAGGCGAACCACACCTAACACAACGTCGCCTACCCTTTATACGGTCCTAGGCTAACCACCGAGTTCTTTCACACCTTAGGAGAACTAATCCTATCACAACGTCACCTACCCTTTATTAGGTACTAGGCTAAGCACCTAGTTCCATTACTATGGAGGAACTACTACCCATCACAACACAACACCTAATCTCAAGGAGATCCACTCCTTGTTACAACACCATCAAGGATATCACCATCCTTGGATATAAACAAATAATATATGTATAACGATTCACCTCATCGATTATACGACCTAGGCATTCTTCACTAATGCCATTTACACGATCCTTCAGCACCTTTCACTAATGCCTTCAACACGGATCTTCGGCACTCTTCACTAATGCCTTTGACACTTCTATGACACCCGTTATGTTTTGTGGCCCAACATAACAAACCTTGTGTTTTATGGCACAAACACATAAACCATCTAGTCTAGTCATAGATACAAGAATATGATACTAGACAATATCCAAGACAATGTGTCTAATGGATATAAACTCCTAGACAAAACATCAAAAACCCAAAGCATGATGTAGTTAGTCTTCTATGAATGAAGATGACAAGTTTCCCAAGCTTGTTGTATAAGATCTTCATGTGCTTTTATCTTGTGATGGGTGATCACTTCAGTAGGTAAGGAGGCAAGATCTCTAAGCTTGCTTTGGAGGATCACTTCAGGAGTATGCTTACAACAAATGAGAGTTAGAAGCATTATGATCATATGAGATGAGGGTGGTTTACATGTTTCCTAATGATCTAAATATCCTATATTTGGTCGAGAGAAACTATGTGTGAAGGTATAAAGAAATGGTAAGAAATGGTTTGCTATTTATAGGCAAAAAGACCAAAACCATGTTCTGCCCCCAAGGATCCCTTCTGGAGAGATCCGGCCCTTGTAATTCCAAGGGATCCGTGGGTCATTTGATGGATCCGTGCACGCTCCTCTTTACCCATAGTTTATGGGTTGAAACCATGGGCTATGGGTCATGGTTTTGAGTACCCACCAAGGTACAATGTATCTAGACATTGGGTATGGGTCTTGGGTCATGGGTCATGGGTTAAACCCAACACATTTACTTATGTTTATGTATTTTACAAAGTGTTTAACTAAACATGTTTAATGGTTTGTTAGGGGTTTGATCATAACGCAACATAACAAACATGTACGAATCTGTGTTGTAGCATACAAGGACTTGAGTCGTCGAGAGGTGTTGAGAGTATGTTGAGACAAAATATAATTACAAGTAACTATACATTTTACGTTATGTATTACAAGTTACATGTTTGTCATCAACAAAACAAATGAGAATGTATAGATTAAATATCGTAATATTTGCACTAACAATCTGTAACCTATCCTCAACATTAACGTGTGCCCTTCGTCTACCCCTAGGCAAACGTTCCTCAATATCCTCTTGAGCACCACCAGCACCACTACCTTCCCCGACTTCTCTCCTCGGGGAAATCCCAGCTAACTCAATCACTCCATACACATCTTCTGTGCAAATCCCAAACTGAACTAGCTTATTCAACCCAATCAAGCTAGTTTCCTTCCCACGGTTTAACCAAGCCAACGCCGCATCAGTCATCAAATCATAGCTCCTCGCCAACCTGCCAATAAAATGAGCCCCTTGAATTGGACTCTTCCCTGTAAACCCCTTAGCTCCGCCGCCCATGAACCTCGCCAAATAGTGGGGGACATCGATGTGATTTCCCCCATCCATCCCCTCCAAGAGGTACAAATCGTCCATGGTCATCTTCTCTTTAGCAGAATGCCTTGCCCTAATAGAGCAAGTAAGGAGTCGATGCACCAAACGGCGAATAGGGTTCCGTACCATGGTGTAAGTCGGCGGGTGCTTGAATCGTACCCGGCCACAGCAAAAATTCGGTTGAAGTAGGTAGCGGTATCATGGTCTTTGGGCCTATGTCTCCAACAAGTATTGTAAAAAATTGGAAGGCTTCAGATTCTATTTCTTCTTGAGTATACAAACCCATTCTTTTGGTTAATTGCTTCAAAGTCAAACGCCTTCTCACCCCCCAACTGAAAATGCAATGAAACCACATTATCATCCTCGATCTCATTTCGAACTCAACTATAGCAAGAAACTCCCGAACATATTCTGGAATAATCGGCTCATTAATCCGAAAAAGCATAATCCAAGCATTGCAAGTGAAATTCCCCTGCGAGCATGTTTACTTGATCTTGCAAAAATTTCTCAATTTCCTTCCAGCAGCCCCATTGGCAATCCCATCAAATGCCTCGAAATCCAAGGCTTCGGGCTGACTAATTTCTTTTCTTCTCAACTTCTCGTAATCTTCAAGACATAGTTGCCTAATCCCTTCGTCTTGGAATGCCAGAAACCTAACCCACTCAGCGGGGTTGGGAACGGGGTTTTCGCCTGCAAAGAAAACAGATATCAGTTAGGTGCAGACCATACTGATGTACTAGTTACGGCGTAACAAACATTAAAGGTTACGCCATAATTAAATTACTTAAATAGTTACGGCGTAACTTAACCCACTGGTTATGCCGTAACCTACCCCAGAAACTCAGCACAACATATGGTCACAATTAGCAATAGATTACGCCGGAACCATCAATTTTATCCAAGTGGTAAAAAGAATCAATAATTTTTTAACCTATCAGTGCTGAGTGACCGCGCCTAAACCATTAGGTTTGTGTTTGACCCAAAACCCTTTTTAACTAAGTCAAAACATCCCAAACAACCCATAATGATAAGACATGAATCAAAATAACATGGGAATTTATCATAATTATAAATTAATCAAACCAGTAGCATTAAAATAATGAAACAAGCAAGATCCCCAAAATATTAAAATATAAACCCTAATTGAATAATCGAAATAAACGAATAAAAATAGTAGTAATCTTACCAACCATGGTTTGAGTGATGGAATGAAGAAATCTTGACGGAAAGTTTTTTGAGAGAAAATTCTACTGTTGTGGTAGGCGGTGAAAAGTGTTTATGTAAAAACCTAATTTTTCATCCGAATGAGGTTTTATACCGCCAGGATGTTACGACGTAATTAGAATAAGAGTTACGCCGTAACTAAATTTTCATATTTATAATTTTTATTATTGCTAAACGGTTACGTCGTAATCTTTAAAAGAGATTACGCCATAACTAAATAATTTTTAAAATTTTAATTTTTAGAATTCTTATAATTATTTAATGGTTATGTCGTAACTCTTAACAAAAGTTATGCCGTAACTAATAGCTTCGAAGAATACATGTGTAGTATTGCAATACAAAAGATTGAGATATGTACCTTGGTTTGGAAGTGCTTAAATCTCTTATTTAGGTAACTTTGATATACCTTAAATCTTTCATTAACTGCTCCCCGGCAGCGGCGCCAAAAAGCTGATGTGCTATTTCATCCTGCTTTTAATATTTATAAAACTTAGATAGCTTAGGATAAACACATACACCCGATCAGATGTAGCAAAGCCTTAGGTAAATCCGAGTATCGTCCCAAGAGAGTTTTGACCTTGAAAGAACTAAGATGATTAGAATTGATATTGATAATATTTTGGTGTGATAAGATCATCGATATGTTATTATTCCATACACACAGATACCAGAAATTTAGAGAAAAGAGATAGATAAACGAAGCTTAACGAAGAACAAAAATATGAATTGATTCTCGATATAAAGGTTCAATATAGTGGTTAATTATCACCAGACTCCTTTGGTCAATTCGTCATGGCCTATGGTTCTTAGATTCCTCACCAAGATGAACCGGTCACCCGGGATCATCCGGCAACCTAATAGCAGTCATTAAGGGCCAAATCTACTAGATCTAGTCTGTGGAAACCCAGCTGTTAGGAATTTAGATTTCCCTTAACCTCTTAAATACCTCCACTTGATAGGTGATCATTTGGTCAGTTCGCACACGAAGAGTGGTTGTACTATGGCCAATTCCTTCCATACTTCGCAATCTATCAGACTAGGGTCAGTTGGTCATACCTCCCAGCCCTTTAGATACTAACATGCTTATAATATTACCAAGACTAGCGATCTATGATAAGACTAGTAAATGTCTATAAAGAATTAAAGAGAAGATCAATAACACAAATACAAACTTCAGTTAATAACATGAATTCATAATATAAGTCCTAGAAAAATATAAAAGGAATTCAAACTCGAATACAACGGAAATCGTAGACGAGAACTTCGTTATTCAATGCTCCTAACCCATTCTTCTTCTTCTGTTTTTGATCTCTCCAAACCCTAGAAGGTTTGGGAAAGGAGAGATGATTAAAACTGATGAAATCTTTGAATATTTATAGGCTCAGAAACTAGTTATGACGTTACATTTATTAAGTAGTTACGCCATAACTCTTTAAATCTTGTGCTTATCGGCGTAACCTGAGCTGGGGGTTACGTCGTAGTATTTGTAAATGATGTGATTATCTTCAGTTACGGCGTAACCTGAGCTAATGGTTAAGCCGTAGTGTTTGTAAATGATGTTTATCCATGGTTACGGCGTAACCTGAGCTGGGGGTTACGCCGTATCTCTTGTCAAGTAAGCTGCATAATGTTCAGTAGTCATGTTACGGCAAAATTATATTCCACTGTTATGCCGTAATCTTCATAATCCTTATTACGCCGTAACTTCATCACTTGGTTACGCTGCATTTGAGAGAAAACTCGTCCTTTGGGCTAGGAAATGTCCATTCACTGCTTCCTTGTATAAAATAGGTCCTGAAATGAAATAATAAGGAATAAGGATGTTTTCACTAGCATTTTACTCATAATGTGATGATAAAGGGGGAAATTAACGCTTAGAATATTAGGACTATTTGATGTTATCAGAACTGTTGAGCGACTACGACTATGAGATGCGCTACCATCTCGGTAAGGCTAATTTCGTTGTTGATGCTCTTAGCCGGAAGGAAAGAGCACAACCGATTAGATTCAGAGCATTAGGAATGACTATCAATTCTCCCTTACCTGCCCAAATTCTTGCGGCTCAAGCCGAAGCCGTCACGGAAGATAACCAACGTTACGAAAATCTCTACGGTATGATTGAAAGTGAAAATGGCTTCGTGAAACGTTCTGATGGCACTCTATGCTACAAGGGAAGGAGTTAGATTCCACGTTATGGAGGTATCCGTGAGTTGATTATGCATGAGTCGCATAATTCAAAGTATTCTATTCATCCTGGTTCCGATAAGATGTACTACGATCTGAAGAAGTTGTATTGGTGGCCAAATATGAAGGCAGAGATCGCTACTTATGTCAGCAAATGCTTAACCTGTGCCAAGGTTAAATCCGAGCATCAAAGACCCTCTGGTCTACTTACTCAACCCGAGATCCTGGAGTGGAAATGGGAACGCATAACCATGGATTTCATCACTAAGCTTCCGAACAATTCTAGCGGTTATGACGCCATCTGGGTTATCGTTGATCGTCTCACTAAATCAGCTCATTTCCTGCCAATCAAAGAGACGGATAGTATGATCGTCTCACTAAATCAGCTCATTTCCTGCCATCTGGGTTATCGTCGATCGTGATAGTCGTTTCACTTCAATTTTTTGGCAATCACTTTAAAGGGCCCTGGGGACAGACCTGGATATGAGTACTGCATACCATCCGTAGACAGATGGCCAATGTGAAAGAACCATTCAAACGCTGGAGGACATGCTAGGTGCATGTGTCATCGATTTCGGCAATGGTTGGGTTGGACACCTTCCATTGGTGGAATTTTCTTACAATAACAGTTATCATGCTAGCATTAAGGCTACACCATATAAGGCACTCTATGGTTGCAAGTGCCGATCACCAATTTGTTGGGCAGAAGTTTGGGATTCACAACTTACTGGTCCCGAACTTATCCATGAGACTACTTAGAAGATCGTTTAGATCAAGAGTAGAATGCAAGCTGATCATGGTCGTCAGAAGAGCTACACCGATAAGCGGAGAAAACCTCTCGAATTCCAAGTGGGAGACAAGGTTATGCTGAAAGTCTCACAATGAAAAGGTGTAATCCATTTCGGTAAACGTGGAAAGCTTAATCCTCGTTATATTGGTCCGTTCAAAATCCTTGCTAGGATTGGCCCGGTGGCGTACAGACTTGAGCTACCGCCAGAACTTAGTAGTGTCCACAACGTTTGCCATGTGTGTAATTTGAATAAGTGTCTCGCGGACGAAACAACCGTCATCCCTCTGGAAGAGATCCAAATTGACGAGCGTTTGAACTTTATCGAGGAACCTGTTGAGATCATGGACCGTGAAGTCAATCGGCTTGGGCAAAGTCGTATTCCTATTCTTAGAGTCCGATGGAACTCCCGAAGAGGTCAAGGGTTCACGTGGGAACGTGAACGTGAATTCAAACGAAAATACCCTCATCTCTTTCCTACCTCTGTGAGTAATTCGAAAGGAAACCAGAGACGGGTTTCTTCTTACGCGGGGTGACTGTGACAACTGGTAAATTTCGAAAACTATTTTTATTACCAAACTATTTTAAATTTTAGCAAGTTAAACAATCAACTATAATCTTTTAATATTTTGTAGAATATCCCTTTGTTGAACCTTGTGTGTGACTTTAAATTAGGCACTACTAGACCTCGGCACTAGGCCAAACCTAATAAATCGAGAAAACTTGAGAAAACCACTCGTCTAGTTTCCATAGGCATATTTATGATTGATTTTATTGAAAAATGTTAACTAGTACTTTTGGCGCACTTATGAAAACTTGTTAGACTTTTAAACGGAATATACAAGCTCAGGAATGTAGGAATCGGGGAACTTTAGAAAAATTACGTGAATGGTCCTTGTGGTTTTATCCGGTCGCGCCCCACCCCTCCCACCATTAACATTTGTTTTGGATTTTTTGAGAATAAATTATATAAAATCGTCCATGGGGGTATATCCACCCACCAACCCACACAAACACATCATTATCATCATCACCCTCACCACATTTTATCTCTCTCCTCCCTTGAATACCTTGGCCGCCGAAAAACAAAACACCACCATCGTCGCCTCACCGCCGGCCTCCACCTCACACCACCCACTCCAAACGAAACACCACCATCCTCTTTCCGATCTCCAACATCACGCGCGACAGAAACCATCCGCACCCCCGTTCATTCACCCACGCGCCACCTAACCCCCACCATATCACCACCACCGGTTGTTATTCACGAAAAAGAAAAAGGTATGGTTAAACCCACGAGTTTTAGCTCGTCGTTTTTGTAACTCGTGATATGAGTCACGCGTTGACTCATTTGATTTCGGGTTTGGTTAGAAAAACATGGGGAAAAAATCTTTATTAATAAAAATGTGGTAAAATATATGTTGGTATCCGTGTTCGTGTCTCGTGTGCGTGTCGTGTGTCGCGTCAGTCAAGCCGAGAGCTTAGGCTCTTGGTGAGGACTCATTGTGTGCTTGATATAATCCTTGTTGTTATTATTGTTATTGTTCGTGTTTGTTTTGGATTTTGGATGAAACCTGTTAGAATCGATGCTCTAGGTTGCTTAGACCTTTTCTAGGATTATCAATAAAGCACAAATAACAATGAACAATATAAATGCACAGCAGAATAATCAAACTATCATTGTTATTATTAAGGTTTCTTCGTCATCATCATGTGTTCTACAAAACACATCCACAGCCCCAATCCTGGACGATCAACTCTAAGACGGTTACACAACAGGGATCAATGATCCTTGGGGCTAAACACTACAAGTCGACTATCACCTAGTCTAGGAGTTTACATACTCACGCCCTAGACTTACACACACACACCTTTGTCTGATGTTTACATTGTTTGACACACTTAAACCTAATTCCCTATATCTCTTTATATAATAGAGATACTAGGGTTACAAATGACTACAAGGGACTAGATAATAAATACTTCTTTGCCAAGTATGTCCATTGTCTTTCTTTGTCTTCAATAGTCCTTCATCTTTCATGTATTTTGTCTTATCAACTTAAATATAATTCCCAACAATCTTCCCCTAGTTGATAATGACAAAACCAAATAAGCACAAACAAGTATGTCATGAATGATGAACAAACTTCCCCTTAAACATGCCATATCACCAAGGATCTTCAAGTTGCAAATCTTCTATGTAATGCCTTCTTCCCCTTTTTGTCATAATCCACTAGGAGACGCTAAGTAAAAGCAACTTTGATTCCAACCACCACAAACCAATATCATATGACTAATCCATCCTTCTAATGCCTCAAGATACCCACCATAAAGATCACCAAAAAGCTTGCTAAAACTGAAATTAAGGCAAAAGAAATCTGAACCAGGAGTATAAATACCAACAAGTAGTAGTAAAAATCTTCCCCTCGAATGATGCATGTAAATAACCATAAGAACTTGTCGAATAACTAACCACCATGGTCACAAATACGTTGTAGTTCCAACCATGAAGAACATAGTACCAACCAAAATACTAATAAAGATGACTATAATCGCATTTGAAACCAAGTAGTAGTAACATGAAGAATAGTTCTTTGGTTAAATAGTAGAGACCATGTAAAAAGTAAAAAATTCCCCTGAACATGAACATGATATCTACTTCAAGCAATGTACCTGACCAAATAATAAAATCATCATTATTAAACACCTGGTCTTGAATCATTACTAACCGTATGTGTAATACCCAATAACCTGTGTGCGTCATCCAAAAAGTATGTTCTATCCGATATCGATCAAAACTAGCGGTAGAAAAATACTTCTCGTACGCCACAAGCAGTACTAATTAACCATGAGCTCTTTGTCGTATCACCATAAACCTAAACAATATCTGATTCTCACTATAACATTTTATCCCACTTACTCATAATTAATGAGTATGAGATAATATAATATGAATCAAAACATGTGAGAATATTCGGAAACTGAAGTCATACATATCCACGAACAAGAATGCATATATCACATTAATAATGCAATCCAACGACTTATGAAAACTTCATAGACCCATGTGATATACCATGCAACCTTGTGAATAGACCAATCACCGATGCTCATTCACCATGTGATATATACCACTATTTGTCAACAGAAAATTCCTTGTGTCCCATGCTCATTCACCATGCAACCAATCAGATACATACAAGCCACCATCCTACTCAGTTTAAATAGACCAATCGATGAATTAGTAGAACAGGCTTTAGACGACAATTTAAGCCTTGCACATCCTATGAGAATAGACAACCATGGATGACACTTATTTGAGTATTAACAACAGCAGTGAAGAATAAGTGTAAAAACAGATTCATCACAAGCGTCCAATGAAAGCAGTACCAGGTATGCATATGAGCAGTGAGCAATACAAACTAGTCGTGAATGTTGAGTAGCAGTCAAAACAATGATGTACCTTGGCAGAAAAATCACGAGTAAAGTTCTTGAGACGAGCAGTAGTAATCTCGCATAACTAGCAGTGGAAACTATAAAGACAAGCAGTGGTAACTTGAATAAGCTAGCAGTGGTAACAAGATGATAAGAGTGGTAATCCGTAAACTAGCAGTGGTTACGAGATAATACTAGCAGTGCTAAATATGTGTGTTACCAATAATAACATCTGTTATTCCATGTAGTATCGCTGCAAATTTGTTTGCACAGACTCGAATAATACAACTGTAAACAACAAAATTTGTAATAAACTCCCACGATTAGTAGCACATCATCCTTTACTGCCATGTTCCTGTTAGATTTTGACATAAACACCACAACAGCGAACATTATCAGCTAGTAAACTTAAAACCCTAATATCCAACAAAGCACCGCCTATCAATTCCTTTCTCGCATAAACCTTATAATACTTACAAAAACCATTATCTGCTGTACATTACACGTTCACCAACAGATTACATTTGCAAACCCTATGAAATTTAAGACAGTAGCATCCTAGGGTTTCCATTAGTCACATCAGGTTTATCAATACCAACAATCTTGACAAACCCTAAAAATTCAATTCATTCTCCAAGGCTGCAATTTTTCTTGATAACATGGTGAGGGTATGAAGTTTAAAGCATAATAAGCACACATATCGACTTTCACTATGAATTAAACTGAATAGTACCAAATACAAAAGCTCGATATCACAAAAATCTTAAAAATTCGAACTATAATACCTCCCTCTGCAGCCAACTTCGACAGCCTGTAACTTTCACATAATTATTCAAATCGACAATCCCTCCAGTGGAAAGTTAGATGGGTATATAGAGAACATTCACCCAAAATTTTATCACGATTCAACGGTTAACGAAGAAGTTATACCTGTTTGAAAACTGACCTGCAGAAGCATTACGAAAATTTTTCTAGATTCGAATTTTTCTTCTTTTCGCCATTCTATTTGAGAAACCTTGTAGATCCTAGATATCGAGAGCAACCCGCTCTGATACCACATGTTAGAATCGATGCTCTAGGTTGTTTAGACCTTATCTAGGATTATCAATAAAGCACAAATAACAATGAACAATATATATGCACATCGGAATAATCAAACTATCATTGTTATTATTAAGGTTTCTTTGTCATCATCATGTGTTCTACAAAACACATCCACAGCCCCAATCCTAGACGATCAACTCTAAGACGGTTACATAACAGGGATCAATGATCCTTGGGGCTAAACACTACAAGTCGACTATCACCTAGTCTAGGCGTTTACATACTTGCGCCCTAGACTTACACACACACACCTTTGTCTGATGTTTACATTGTTTGACACACTTAAACCTAATTCCCTATATCTCTTTATATAATAGAGATACTAGGGTTACAAATGACTACAAGAGACTAGATAATAAATACTTCTTTGCCAAGTAGGTCCCTTGTCTTTCTTTGTCTTCAATAGTCCTTCATCTTTCATGTATTTTGTCTTATCAACTTAAATATAATTCCCAACAAAACCCTAGGTGTTGGAGGTTTGATTTGGTAGTTTTGATGTTGAAATGGCTTGGTTATTATTGTTGTCGATTGGGAAAGACCTTCGTGTGGTCGTTTGGTTTGGCATTGTCGAAGGGATAACCAGGCCGAGACCCATATGGTCTCGGCAATACATTTAGAGGTGTTGAAATTGTGGTATATTTGTTGTTCTTGTTGTGTATTTTAGCCGAGGGAAAGAAAGCCGAGACCGAATGGTCACGACTAAATTTGGTTATGGTATTGTGAAACTTGAAATGGGAATCGTTGTGAGACAGTTATTAGTGACGGGGGATAGGTTAGACGTGAGTCGTAGACGACCACGAGTTGTTGAAGTTGTTGATATGGGACTTGACTTTATTGACTTGATGATATACTTGTGAACTTAGCGCCAAGTCGGTGTCACCTTGACTTTTTAGTCATCTGTGACTCCGACATGGCCGTGACATGGACTATATTTATTATTGGACTTGGTATAACTCAATAAGTCGAGAAAGTAACGACTCATACTTGTGACTCGAAACAAATAGTAACTCAAATTAACTTTAACGATAACAATAACGTAAACAATAACTAATAAAAAGGTTTTCATATTAATGACAAGTATAGTTTACTTGTTCTAATTCTTTTTATTAAACAATAAAGGAAAAGGAGAAGTGTAATAAATAATGAGATGCTTACTAAATGTTTTGAGGGCACGCAAAACTAGAAGTGTCGTAAATGCTAATTTAATACCATTTAATTGCTTGTCACGGATATTTGGTATTAATAAACTTAACTTACTTAACTAACGAACTTATTGGGCTGACGAATCGAGTAAGACCTCGTTAGTTATGTCGGAAGAGTTTAGTAATGACAACATATCCTACGACGCCCTAGGACGTGGTATATTTTTGGAATAATAAGTAAGGCGAATACATTGTATAGTTTATCGAATTGACGATTCGATAAATTTTGACAATATATTTAAGAGACTTATTAAACTACAAACTTGACACATAGATTTTTGTGATCTTTCTTTGTTGAGTTCTTGAGTAGCGTGTGTTCACATGAATCTTGTTGAGTTGACACAACGCACGCGCGGATACCAAACACTAGAAACTGTTATGAGAAAGAGTTTTGGAAATAAAAATGGAATATATTCAGGATTGGGAACTATTGAATGGTGTAACATATTGGATTTCACAAACACATCATACCAAATACATAAGAGGCGTATATAAGGTTTTAGAGAGAGAAAGTTTTAGAGAGAAAGGGAAGAGAGTTGGGAACTATGTGAAAGAAAGAAAAATGGTATTGAGCTCCAACCCTCTACCTTGGGAGGTAGAGGTATTTATAGTGTCTTACAATAAGCGCCTCCTACGAGGTATGATCGGGCATACGGTGGGTAAAGACCCGTCCGTCCTCCACGATTTTACTTAACTAACTTCTTACTAACATTAAATAACTACGACTACGAGCTTTCTAATGATTACATAAACTTGAGGTGACCGACACTTTAATGGTGAATTTTCTAAATCTAACAATCTCCCCAAAGGAGGTCACCTCAATTACAGAATACAAATAGATATTACATTGAGATTGTTCTTGAATTCTTTTTAAGTTCTTTGCTCATGGCTCGTAGTCATTGATTCTTGATGTTATCCATGTTTGAAAAATTCAAGTGGAGGTCTTTAAATGATCCACGTGATGATGAGTTTGAGCCGACTTTGAGATCATCAACTTGCATAAATTTCGACTCTTCCATTATGGTGTTGACATTATGTTACGTTGTGACGGTGGACCGACATGCTCACATTACGGGTCATGATTTCTTCTTATCGAGTAGCGAAAGCTTTAGTTGATTCATGATATTTGCGGCAGTAGCGAAGCATGGAGTGAGAATATCGAGTCATTGATGCACTAATCATGATTTCTTTTGAAATGAATGTGTTGTGTGAGAATGCGGCTATGGATTGACCTCTCCATTACGATCACCGCATAGCGTCGGGTGTACACATACAATAGTTAGCAATAAAGCGCATGAAAGTGACTTTGATCACGTTCGTTGAATTGAGGTACATGGCCCAATGTTCCCGTTGATCGATCAAATCTTGCTGTGATCGGTATAGTTCGAAGAATCTCCTTGACGGGGTTTATATTTGTTCATTTGTTCTCAAACCGGGCGTCCCAAAGAAGACAACACGGAGTGAGTGAACCGATGAATAGAGATTCACTAATTGATGGAAAATGATTTGAAAAACAATGGTGTCTTGCTCAAAATAAAGTGTTTTGCAATACAACAAAGGTTTTAACGAAAATCAATTATCAATCATAAACACCTTTTAATTTTTAAATATTAATACACGATCGATGTGCTAGAGAAAGATTTTAAGCACAACGACCGATTTTCAAAGGTATCCGTCAATCCATAACTTTGAACGAGATTGATTCATAGATTTGAATCACCCCATTGTTTACATTCGGTTGTCACATGGTTGATCTATTGGATAGATCTCACATGCCACCTACCAAGATATTGTTTGATGTTGGCTCTAGAAGGCTTTCCATCTTCATTGTGAATATGTTTGCATATCACTCAGATGTTGTGGCAATACCACAAGGATAATGCGTAGGACTCATAAGATATAAACTCTCTTTCCACATTGTGTGAAATAGAGAGTCTTCATTGACAGTGTCCTAATGAGATTGGCTCTAGACTCAATTGTGCACATTTGGTTCATATGCCGGAGACTAGGGAGAGGGTCTCCTTCTTCAATATCAACCATCTCTAAGAGAAAGTCGATAGATAATGTCGGTTCCCTTGTGAGAATGAAACAAGTCCTTTTAAGAGGAACTTGAATAGTTTGGGAAGATGTAGTGCGGTCGTCCTTTGGGTCCATGACGTCTTGTCTTCAATATCGGTGTTACCTTAGTAACAACCGATAGCATATGTATTGAACCGGTTTACGCCTAAGGTTGAGTTATTGGAGGGCTATTTGTTTTCACCCTTTTCTCATTCAATTCTTTTCATTCTTCAACCCCTTGATTGCTTACGAGACTTCATAACTAGAACCTTGTTGGGTTTATTCGGTTCTATCTCTATCTCAGTCCACACTCTTCCCATATCTCATTTTTCTCCTTTTTTCATCATACCTAAGGACTTCTACACTATCTATTGGATTGTCCCTGGGTAGATCCCTCCGGTTCTGGCGGATTGTGGGAACGAAATACCTAACCTAACAATCTTTATATCACCATACATAAAGTAAATTGGTCGGTCTTTGGGTATTGTTCATCAGCCATTTGAACCAATTGAAAAACCATTTGAAAAACAATCCAAGTACTTGTGATATATTATCAAATCATTTTGTACCTGAATTGTTTTTGATATTTTAGAAAAACGGCTCCCCCTCAACATGTGCATTATATGTTTGACATCATTTTGGCACATGGAGGCAAGAGGAAGAATTCACTTCTTTTGATAAATATTTTCTAAAAATATCGACATCACTTTCTCGATTAAAATCAGTGATTCACATACAGTTAAAGATATTTTCGGGAAAGAATGAG
Organism: Chrysanthemum lavandulifolium; assembly: GCA_022545495.1. Taxonomy (NCBI): domain Eukaryota; kingdom Viridiplantae; phylum Streptophyta; class Magnoliopsida; order Asterales; family Asteraceae; genus Chrysanthemum; species Chrysanthemum lavandulifolium. The sequence continues at coordinate 98,267,894 of CM040238.1, read as the reverse complement.
GTTTTCAATAAAAATTGCTCCCCTTCAATATGTGCATCGAGTTTTGAAAGAGTTTTGCACATATTAGGGAAAGCATGCACTTTGGAATAAATTAATCACGTTTCAATCCCTTTTTGGTTTAAAATAGATGCTCCCCCTTAACATGTGCATTGAAAATTTGAAATCGTTTGGCACATGAATGGAGGAGAGTTTGCTAAACACTTATAAAACCAATTATCGAATTATCAGTTTAAATCCAATTTAAATAACAAATTCTCCCCCGATCACAATTTTCAAATCATTTGAAATTTGTGATCTTTATAGATTTAAATTGTTTTTGAAAACTTCTGAGAAGAATTATGACTTGCATATGAAAAAATTTAACCGATACAGATCAAATCTTGAGACTTTAAACTCCATTGTTTAAACATGCATGAGTATCTTTTGAAAACATAACATTAGCAAAGGTTTTGAATCAATTGTATAAAACATTGTTCATTTTTGATTTTCCAAAAATAAACCTTGCTCATTTACGTGTCAATTGTTTGAAAGATAACCTTTTTGATTGAGTTGAAATCATTCTCCCCTTCAATCAATGACAAGAGTTGTTGATTGAGCTGTTAGAGAGTTTGACACATATAAGCCCGGATGATTTTCAAAAATAGAGTACTAGGTATTTTCAAAGCAACTTTGTTTTCTTAAGATGAGAAATATTTTTCAGAAGAATCATTAGACGAAAGAATATTTTGGAAAGAAAACATTTGTCTTTTTGGTGACAAATATTTTTTTTAGGAATCAGAGCATGAGATTTGAAAAATAAGATTAAGCATAGCTATGTTCTTTACTTTTTAAAACGGGTTACTGCCTGAAATGACAATAAACCACCATTTTTCTCCGCCTCATTTTTTTTAAACAAATAATGTTTATTCGAAGAACATCTAAAAACCCGTGACATTCTTTGAATGTCAACACAAAGTCCGTAGATGATATCGAATAAAGAAAAATATGACAAAATAACAATATTTTGGGGATTTTTCAAGATTTTCTAATTTCTATAGATTTTGAAAATTTTATATTTTTATTTGCTTTTTGTAGGTTTTGAAATTTTGTATTTTGTTTTTAAAAAAAATATATACACGAGATAGATGGAGAAGAAAAAACAATTTACTCCTCGTCTTCCTCTTGAAGACGTTTGAGTGTTTCCGGTTGTAGGCTCTTTAGACCAAGTCATGGAAGGATAAACTCAAAACGTTCTCTAGGAAGAGCTTTGGTGAAGATGTTTGCTAAGCGGTATTCGAGTCCTCACAAAATAGAGTTCTACCACACTTTTTCCACTTGTTCCCGAATGAAATGATGTCGAATGTCAATGTGCTTTGCTCTTGAATGTTGAGCGTTGTTGCAAGAGAGAGCAATGGCACTTTTGTTGTCTGTCTGAGAGGATTTTGTTGAATTCAAAGCCATAGTCGGATAATTAGGATCTCATCCATAGGATTTGAGCACAACAAGATGACATGGCTATGTATTCAGCCTCTGTAGAGGATATAGAAGTGCTCATTTGTTTCTTTGAAGACCATTTCGAAGCTTATCACCCAAAAGCGAGCACCTCCGGCGTGCTTGACGTGTATTTTGACATCCTGCATGATCGGCATCTGCATAGGTCATTAGTGACATACCGGTGTCCTTGGTGCCAACGTCCCATATAGATGGTTCCTTGGAGATACCGAAGACCCATTTAACCGCTTCAAGGTGCTTTTGGTAGGCTTAGCACGGTATCTAGTACACATGCAAACATCTAACGAGAATGTCGGTCTCTTGGTGTGAGGTACATCGAGGATCCAATCATACTACGATATTTCGTTTGGTCTACCATGATCCACAGTGGTCCTCATCCGGTTTAATCGCTTTATCATGGGAGTGTCAGCGGTCACAAGAATCAAATCAAATTTCTTTAAAATTTCATTTGCATATTTAGATTGATTAATAAAAATGCCTTGGGACTTTATGAAATTTGTAATCCCAAGAAAATGACATTTGTACCATCATTTACATTTGAAATTTGGAGCCTATCTCCTTGGGAAAGCGGTCACATTCATTGGGGTCGGTCAAGGCAAAGATAATATCATCAACATAGATTTGAGCGTGAATTAAATGTTTGCACTCTACGGTGAACAATGTCGGATCAAGCGATCCTTTGCTAAATCCGATAGATAGAAGAAAATTTGATAGTGTATCATACCATGCCCTTGGAACTTGCTTCAAGCTGTAAAGAGCCTTCTTCAAGCGATAGACATGAGTAGGATGCTCGGATTCACAAAACCTTCAGTTGGCGTATACAACTTCTTTAAGATCTCCGTTAAGGAAAGTTGTCTTAACATCCATCGATAGACTACCATGTTCTTACTTGCGGCATTAGCCAAGAAGATTACGATTGCCTCGTCCCGAGCAACGAGGCAAATGATTATTCAAAGTCAATACCCTCCTCTTGGCGGTATCCTTTTGCAACCAATCGAGCCTTGTTCTTTAAAACATCACCATGCTTATCAAGTTTTACTTTAAAGATCCACTTTAAAGCAATGATCATAGCACAGTCAGGAGCAGGTACTAATTCCCATACATCTAGGCGATCGAACTCATGAATTTCTTCTTGCATGGCATTGAACCGGCTGTCTTCATTCATGGCAGTTATAACATGTTTTGGTTCGACCTTGGATAGTATGGAGTTGAAGAAGCACCATAAGGCATCAGTTGCAAGTTGTTTGCGAGTGGATACTGGACGAGGGGGATTTCTAATGAGGTTGTCCAATGGGTGATCATGTGTCCATTTTCTAAGGTGTTCGTGTGGTTGTTGTTGAGGAACCGAAGTAGCAGAGTCGATTTCTACTGATGAAGATGGTTCTACAGATGATTAAGGAGAAAATATGTTTTCAAATGGGGCATCTTCAGGAGTAGCAAAGGGATTCTCTCCATCAAGGGTGCCAGAACCAATTCCATGATGTACGCTCGATGATTGATGATTTGTTGATGAGGCAGTGATCGGCGCAGGCCCTTCTTGACTTAATGACATAAAACTGAAGGTTAACTTCATTGGCGGGGATAGGAGCAGCCTCTGTTGATGGAATTGATGGATCATTAGCAATTGGCTCATAGTGTTCATCAAACATTAAATCAAGCAGTTTCTTCAAGTCATCTTTTGAAGGAGGAACATAAGGAGTTCTTTGGTGAAGAATCGTATACAAGAGTAGAACTGATGGGACTACTTGATGATGCGGGTCAGAGCTGGGTTGTCTTGGAGCCATTGGACCGATCGACTCATCGAGCGTGGCGTGAATTGTTTCCATGATATTTTGGGTTCTTTTGTTGTAGATTCGGTATCCTTTTACGCTTGGTGCATATCCTACAAATACTCCAATGTCTCCTTTAGCTTTAAGTTTGCCTAAGTCTTGGCCTCATTAGTTGGATAACACAATGCACCAAACACACGAAGGAGCGAGAGATTAGGTTTTCGATTGTGGACAAGTTCATATGGAGTTTTCCATGAGCGGTGTGAATTAGGGATCGATTTTGAGTGTAGCATGCGGTGGTAATGGCTTGACCCGGAGAAACATTGGAACCTTTGAGTAAATCAACATTGTTCTTGTGGCTTCCACAAGAGTTCGATTCGTCTTTCAACTACACCGTTCTATTGAGGAGTTCGTGGAACACTTCTTTGATGGTGATTCCAACACTTTCATAAAACTCACTAAGTTCTTTATTGACAAACTCGGTTCCATTGTCATTCGGATGATTACGATAGTTTTATTAAGTCGAACACACAACTATTTGATAAGTTTGATGATGATATCGGGTTTCATCCTTTGTTCTCAAGAACTTAACCCATGTAAATCGAGAATAATCATCAACCACAACTAACACATATTTCTTCCATAAATGTTTTGCACTCTCATGGGTCCACATAAATCCATGTGAATGGTATGAAGAAATTCCGTGGCGAGTTTGTAGGTTTGGGTTTGTCGGCATACTTCTTGCTTTTTCCCAATTGGCATCTTTGAGCAGAGATGATCCTTTTCATACTTTATTCTAGGTAAGCCTATTACTAAGTCCTTTCTCGAAAGATCATTTATGGTGCCAAAGTTCGTGTGATTTAGACGACGATGCCATAACCATGACTTTGTTTTGAAGCCTTTAACAATAAGCGATTGGAGAAGACTTCATCATATCTTTGATAGAGATGGTGTATAGATTTGAACCACGTGTTCCTCTTAAAGTTCTCTACCATCAAGTTCTCTAACGAAGCAAGTATGTTTTAAAGGCCACTTCTAGATCGGAATCACGTAATTGACCGACGGAGAATAAGTTATGACCAAGACCTTCAACGTAATATACCACGGAGATAACACTATCACCGACAACATAGTCTCCATAACCCATAATTGCACGAAATGATCATTCCGAATCTAACGGTCTCGATGAATTTACTCACAAAATTCATGAGCCGTGACCGGTCTCCAATCATATGCTTGGAACGACTGAGTCCGGTACCACGAGCGATTTGAGCGATGCGCAATTGAACACGAGGCAAGAATGGATAAGCTGGATAGTTGGGATCCCCATGCAAGAATGGGTTCCATTTGGTTAGTAACGATGATTGGAACACCCACATCGAAGTAGAAACAATGGAATCATCGGGGATAGATGAAATGCTAGTGTCCATGTTTGACCTACTCAAAGTATGTTCACTTCTTAAAGGAATAGTTCTACCAGTAGGCATCCATTTCCTAATGGGCATTGATCTGGATAATTTATGGCACATCTCATTAAGATTGAATTTGCGGCCAGTAGGTATCCACTGATAACCTATGTTACTAAATTTCCTTCCTGTGGGTTTCCAATGTTTTCTAACCTTCTTTCGCCATTGCTTTCTAGCCTTCTTAGCTTGAATTTTTGTATTCACTTTCTTAACAGGGCATTTACCAGCATTAATCAACTCATTCACACCACATTCATGATTAGTAACAGAAACCAAACATTCATCATTAAATGTTTTGTCAAAAGTAGCAGAATTCGAATTAATTACAGTATGCTTATAGCTAATACTAGAATCAACACGATTCATTTTTTAAGTCGAAGTGTTTTTCAAGCTTATCCAAGCAAGGAAAACACTGAGTTACAAACAGCTTTGAAGAATTTGATGAAGATTCCTTTTGCGTAAAGACTACTTAGGCGTAAACTCTGGCTTGGGCATAAAGTTACGTGTAAGACTAAGGTTTTGTTAGGTGTAAGATGATGGTTTCAAGTTACGCGTAAAACAAGGGTTTTGCTTACTCGTAAAACCAACAGAAATGACCAAAACGAATTTTTAAGCACCAAAACGCTTTGTACCCTCGATTTTTATAATGAAACAGCTTAAAAAACACTTAAATAACAAGAAAGTTTTGAACTTGAAAATCCAAAGTGAATTCTAAGCTTATGCGTATAGATGAAGGACGAGTAAAAAACAACTATAAAACGTTAAATAACACGTAAAGATTCAAACTTTTTGCCAAAACTAGGATTTTAAACACTATATGAACCTTAAAACATAAGAATCTTTAAAATTTTAGTGCAAAAATTAAAGTTTTAAGCGTATGAAATGGTCTTAACGAGAGAGGCTTACATGTAAGTCTACAAAACTTCAACAAGAAAGTTTCACAAAACTAAATGGCGATTGATACCACTGTTAGGTCACCATAATATAAACACAAGTATGTATGATGTATAAAGAATGATAGAGATAGAGAGGGACGGTCGATTCTAACACACACAAGAATAATGAAAGTGATTTGCTTAATGAAAGAACCAACAACTCTCAAATGAGAGTTTACATTATTTATATAGGCAAAGGGAGCTAGGGCAACACATCTAGTCTCTTCCCTTGGCCTTATGGGCCTTTGCATAGGCTCATGGGCTTACTACATAAGTCTAGCCATTAATTACATACTTATAAGCCATAATAAAGCAACTTATTACAAATAAATGACCAAAACTTGAAATACTAATTACAAGTGATTCCAACATATATATATATATATATATATATATATATATATATATATATATATATATATATATATATATATAGAATCTAGATCAAATAAGATCAAACTTAAAGTTGTTAAAATGAGATCCAACTAAAATTTAACAAGCGATACTCTCCTTACAACAAAAATAATTTTTTTATTAACTAGAACTAAAATTGTTAAAGTTTCGATATATTTCTTTTTAAAATTTACGAAACCTAGGTGATACACTTTGATTAGAAGTGTAATGTGTATCAGGTTTTTGTATGTGTATCAAATTTTAGAATATTTATTAGTGTAATGTGTATCAGGTGTATCACTAATCCAAACTCATGTATCATTTGGTTATTAGTTGCTAGAATGTTAATTTATATTAAAATATTATTTTATGTGTATTATTGCTAAAATAATTATTTATAATTGTTTTTGTGGTTTTTTAGATATGATCTTATTTTTACAACTTTAAGTTTGATCTCACGTTAACTCTCCCCTATATAGAATCTATACATTATATATAAGAGGAGGCATGCCACGTCATAATGCCACGGCATCCCATAATGTCATGTCATATTTCCATGTCATCACAAATTAATGCCACCTAAGCGGTTTAAGCAATGTTTTGGAGGTCTAAAATTCGGTATTAATTAAATCCAAAAATTTGGCCTTTACAAGATTCGAACATAGGTCTATTAGTTCATAAACAAGTGCTTCAACCAATGGAGCAAGCCATAAGTTATGATAGATAATTCAAAAACAAGATATATATAAGCAATCACTCTTCAATTCGATATAAAAATAAAACTTATCATTCCGTATTTTTTGCTTTCCTCATATTCAGCAAAACTTAAGCCATCTTAATTATTAACCTATAATTTAACATAAAACAATTCTGAGTTCATTCATATAACGTTTTCTTAAAACCCTAATATCATGTTTTCCTCTAATCTCTTAAACACGATCGACATAAAAAAAATTCATCAACCAACCCGTTTTATGCTTTTTTTAACCGATCACGTACAGGAAAAAGTTTAGTCTATTTTCCCTCAAAACCCTAATGATGAAACTTTGTTGCCGTGTATGCATATGTTGATTTGTTTGCAGCTTTTTGCAGGTTAGAGGAGTAGTCAAGAACTTCGAAGTGTTTGATGATCTTCCTAAAGAATTTTTAGGAAAGGAATATTTCTTGGCATTATGGAATATTTCAGAAGATAGTTTAGAAATCGAGATGTGAATCGTGATTAAAGTCTATTGTTGTTGTTTAGTCTGTAGCATTAAGAAGCATGTTTTGTTGTTAAATTTGTTTACATGTGCATGTAACTCTGGTAGAATCTCACATGGGTTATTATTTTATTTGGGGATCTAAACTTTTGTTTTTTTGAGCATCATATCTTTTTGGTTTATAGCAGAGTTGGTAGTTGGTGTTACTTTGATGTTGGTTCGTCTTTTGGAGCATTCAAAGGGTAGGTTTGCAACCTAATTAGCAACAAAATTATGTTATGTGCATATACGAAACCAACTTTGTTTGTCTTGAGCACAAGGTCTGTCTTTGGTGGCTTTTGTCGCATGGGTAGTGGGACCATCTTTGTGTTCCTCTTGATCAACCTCTAAATAGGAACTTTGTTTCGATTGGTAGTTAATTTGTGTTGGTGAGTATGGGTCCGAGCCAAGCGATTATATAGTCCTACTTGCAATAGCAACTTGGTATAGTAATACTCATAAGTCATAAGTGGTTATTTGGTGACCCATGGAAATATGGATCTTGTGCGTTTATACAACTATACATATGCATACCCACGAAAATATTTCTTAGCGTAAAATAGTTAAAAGTAAAAATATTTTGTAGTCTTTGCATAAATATTTTTGGATCTTTTATGTGCTATACTTGCATGTTATGCTTCATTAATACATGGTGCTTAATATTCTGTAATTTTTGGAACTTGAAACTTGAAATCGAACAAGCTCATTAATTTTCATGATCACAGACCCGATGTGATTTAAAGCACTTGCTTTAACACTTTTGTTCTTGTACAAAATGGCCTCCAATGTTACATGCTCATGACCTATGAAGGCAACATCGAATGGGTATTTCAAGGAAATAATCCGCTTCAATATGCACTCCCTCTTGTAATTCTACAAATATGTCTTGCTCTCGTGCTCACTCGTGTTCTTGCCTACCTTCTCAAACCATTAATGCAGCCTAGAGTCATTCTGAAATCATTGTATGTTTCTTTGATCCAATTATCAAGCTACAAAAATTGTTTTGGAATCTTTTGTTAATTGGTTAAACAACAGCTATAACCAGTTCGTGCACAACTATTAGTTTTGACTTAGTATTATCTCGAAGCAACCATGGATTATTCTATAGTACATTAAATCACGATTATTGGGGAAAGTGTTTAGATTAATCAGGGGTTTCCCTTGGTTATGCTTACTTTTTACATGATCCCATTGATTAAAATAACACCAATAATACAAGACCACAGATTAACATAATAAAGACACATGAATATGTTGTTTTTTTTTTATTGAATGGTCAAAGAACTTACACGTGATGTATTGATACAATTATACTCCTTGACTTTTATACTGAAGCAGTATTTTTCTTACTTACTGTGATGATATTTTTCTTACATTTCTTATATTTATTTTTACCTTTTTAGGGTGGAGTTTTACTTGGTCCATCGGCTCTAGGTCGTAATAAGCAATACCTTGATGTTGTTTTCCCTAAGAAGAGTCTACCAGTGTTGGACACATTAGCCAATCTGGGGCTTTTGTTCTTTCCATTCCTTGTTGGTGGAGCTTGACTTAAGTCCACTTAGGCAGTTGGCAAAAGAGCTACTGTCCATAGCCAGCGGGAATCTCACTTCCATTCATTTTAGGAATCGTTGTTTCCTTTGTCCTCGATGGGACCATTGCCGAGAGCCAACTAGCCCCGTTTATTGTCTTCATGGGTGTTGCAATGTCCATCACTGCTTTCCACTGTACTAAGCGCATATCTAGCAGAACTCGAGCTTTTAAAACCGATGTTGGTAAGATGGCCATGTCGACAAGCTGCGATTAATGATGTGGCGGCTTAGGTTTTACTTGCCTTACTGATCGCATTATCTGGAGGCGGTCCCCACTTGTTGCCTTATGGGTTTCTTATGTATTTCGGCTTTTATTGTGGTTACATTCGTTTGTTATCCTTGATTTTAAATGGATGTCCAGCGGTGTCCCAAAGGTGAGCGGTGGGCGAGCTTTATGTTTGTTCAACTCTTGGTATCGTTTTGGTTGCGGGGTTTATTCACGGATGCTATTGGGATTCATGCACTTTTCGGGGCTTTTGTGGTGGGTGTTTTGATTCCTAAAGAAGGTGCTTTTGCAGGGGCATTGGTGGAAAAAGTTGATGATCTTGTCTCAGGACTCTTTCTGCCACTATACTTTGTGTCAAGTAGTTTGAAGACCAATGTAGCCTCGATCCAAGGAATTCGGTCTTGGGGTTACTTGTTTTGGTCATATCTTTGCTTATGTCGGAAAATTCTGGTCTTGTCGAGGGTATCTTTGTTATGTAAAATCTGTTTTCCTCGGGCTCTTGCTCTCGGCCTGTTGATGAATACCAAAGGATTGGTTGAACTCATTGTTCTCAACATCGGGAAAGACCGTGGGGTATGTATTTTTCTATTTTCTAGGACATCCTTTATTACATTTACATTATTCGTTCCTTATATTAAAATGTAATGCTCTTTTCAGGTGCTAAATGATCAAACTTTTGTTATATTGGTTCTAATGGCTCTTGTGACAACATTTATCATAGCGCCTTGATCATTCTTGTATACAAACACCGCAAAAGCAATAGCAAAATCGAATACAAACACCGTAGGGTTTACTGAAGGGTTTGCATGCAGTGCATTCGTATGTTCTTTACTTTCCATGGAATCGAAACTTACCAACAATGATCAATCTCATTGAAGCCTCGCGTCGGATTGGAAGAAGGAAACACTCGCGGTCCATGCTATGTACCTCATGGAACTCATTGAGCGGTCTTCAGCTATCTTGATGGTGCGCAAAGCTAGGCAAGCGGGTCTCCGTTTTGGAAGAAAATCAATCTGACTACGACCCGGATCGTGGTTGTGTTTAAGTCATTTATTGACTCGATAAAGTCTCTATCGGACCAATAAGCACTATTTCTTGTATCAAGTATGCATGAAGATATTTGTAATGGGCGATGGCTAAAAGGCGACCATGGTCATCCTACCGTTTCATAAACATTTGAGGCTTGATGGTCATCTCGAGACAACACAGCGAGAATATGGTATGCAAAAAACAAATTTTCTTTTGAAAAAAAACTACTTTCTTATCAAGTAAACCACGTAAGTGATTTGGTTACATGCAATCTGTAATAACGTCTCGGTCATTTCCTTCTTCTTGGTTGTCTAAAGCAGGCAAGCCCAGGAGTTCTAGGGATGTGTGTATTACAAAGACTTGTATTGTCTCTTAAGTAGTTCAAGCTCTTCATTTAGAGAACACATAGATGGTAAGATATGGGTTGAAATGCGTCTGCGATACACTACATTTTTTGAAATGCTCGAGAGATATGAGAGATGCTTGGTCTTGACAACGAAGCTAGATGTGAGTTTGAATATGAGTGTGACTTGATGTATGCCCCATTTGTAGAATTGTAGCCACAAAATTCATCATGTGTAGATAGTGTTGGAGCGGCAGGCGAAAAATGGCCATTGATACATTGCTTGCAGTGGAATTATGCTAGCTAACTAAAGAAACATGTCATTCCTTTTGAAAAAATGATCAAACCGCCACTATTATTGTTAGTTCACTCTTCCAATAGTAATATATTCTTCCGGTAATTATTTAGACGCAATAATCGATGAACGGATCGATTTGGTTCAAAAGGTCAAATAGTTATCAACAACCAAAAAAGGTGCGTGCACGTGGACTTAGAATTATAAGCTCTTTGTTTGAAGGGTGTGATTATAATCATTAGTTGATCACTATGGATTTCCGAAAGACCCGGCAAACACCGAGGAAATGATTGGGGCGTATGTTCGGGGCTAACGTGAAAATGCTTGGAAGGTTGTCTTAGATTTTGGTTTTTTCAAGTGTTTGTTTGTCTAATTGTGGTTATGTTTAATGTTTATTATATGATTATGGTTGTTTTACCTATTAGGTCCCGTAAATAAGTGGAATTGTGAAACATGTTAATGCTTATATTCTTGGCGATTATTTACCCGTTGTTTGTTATAAGTTCAATTTTTTGGGCTTATAAGGTTTATTCAATTGAGCTTATGAACTTTATAAGCTCATAAGCTCAACAAAATGAGCTTATAAGCTTATCAAGTAATAAGCTCATAAGCATATTAGATAAAGCTTAAACAAACGCCCGGTGAATGTTATCTAAAATTTACAAGTCTAAGTTTTAGAAATGATGTGAAGTTATATAAGCTGAGAAAAGTAATGACTTTTGACTTTTGACTTTTTAGGGGTCTACCTTTGTGAATTTGGCTGCAAATTTTGATATGAAATTTGTTGCATATCCAATACTATAAGATATTTCATTGTGGTACTTATAACAAAGGTTTGTATGGTATGAATTTTCTTGGTTGTATAGCAAAACTAAAAGCAGATTCTTTGAAGTTAAATGGTACTTTCTTTGTAGTGGAAAGTCAAAATGAAACTTTTGTGCTATGAAATTGGTAGTACGAATAATGCATTCAACTCGTGGTAGACTAATTACATTTTTCTGGTCTTGATGTTTGGCAGAATGAGTGGATTTCATGAAATGGAACTTAGCGTTCGAGATTATGAATTGGATCAGTATGGAGGTGTGAAGAATGCCGTATTTGCAAATTATTGTCAACATGGTGAGTCTTTCTAATGTGCTTAATTAATTTAGTTATTTGGTTTGATCACAAGCTACCATCGAATAATGTGATATAGGCAACGTGGGTGAGCGAAGTTTATTTTAGTGTCGTTTGGTTGGTATAGCATCAGACTAAGCTTATAAAACTTGTTGATTTCGACATGTGTTTATTTCATTTTCTGTCTCTAAGGATGTATTTTAATTTTTATTCAACATTCGTCATCAACTTATGGAAAAGATTGGCTTAAGTATTGATCAATTGTGCAAAGTGGTAGCAGCTGTAGCATTATACGAATTATCGCTTAAATATCTTGCACCTCAGAGTATGCTTTTAACTCCATGACTTCATTTTTAAGCACGTGTTTATAATTCTAAACCTCCTTTAGCTCTTGGTTTAAAAATACACATTGTTTTTACACGGACACAAAAATAAAATAAGCCATAATTATGTTCTAATGGAATTGGCAAATTTTAGTGTTCTTTCTATCTTCGAATGATGGTTTCAAAAATAAATAACTTCGTATAAACTCGGAAAAAGTAAGCCAATTTGTATATGAGTTGGGATCACTATATGATACTAATTGCATATATGATACTAATTGTATCAACGAAAGGAAAATTTTGATGGCCACGAAGCCTTTCACATTCTTTGCTATCCTTGACAACAATTGTCTGTGGCGTGAACTCTTTGTTAAGGCTAAAATAATTGTCGAAATCAAGACCTTTAATCAAGGACACCATTGCTCTGTGCTTATGACAAAATGCATCATGATACATTTTTATTTTTTCTTGAAGCCCCGTAACTGGACTGGGGTTTCTTCTTTCTGACCTTAACTATTTGCCCCACTTCTTACTAATTTTGTCAACATGAAACAATATGGTTAGTTGTTACTATGCACATATAGAGCCATAATTTAGTTTATGAATTCACAGCTTTCTTACTATTGCGAATTACGGTGAAATTGATCAAGATCGTCCTCTATTGGCTTTTGCTACGACAAATGATAAGGTGTTAATGGCATTAAATACCAACCTTCAAGTGAGATTGGCTTATGCGAATCATCATGTGATTCGAGGATCCGAATCATGGTTTTGTTTTGGATAAAATGGTCATATTTCGTGAATTATCATGTGATTCGAGTGCGTCGGATCCGGGATGGTTGAGTTTTCTGTTTCCTCCTTCACCTTGGAGTATGTCATTGACATTTAAGAGGTAATTTAACTTTCAAGTTACTTCAAAGAAATAATATGTTTGGAGACATGTAAATCAAAATAGAGCACTAAATAAGTAATAGATGCCTCCCATAATAAGTATATGAATTACCATTCCTTATTGTTATCATTATTGAGCGATGATATACTATCAGTAGTCCACTTTCGATGAGTTCAATGACTAATCTCTTAACGCTAAGATATAAGAGAACTCGGATCTGCGATACTTCAGCGGTAGGACCAGCATGTGAGCTACTTCTAATGAACAAGCTGGACCAGAGTTGTTAAGGGGTGAAGAAAATAGACACACAAGCATACATGGTTACGAATCGGTCTCGAGGCTACGCTAATGCTCCTACAAACTCCACTTATACGCTAATGATTCTGCATCAACAGATAAATGAGCCAACCTTAAAGCTTCCATCTAAACCTCCTCATAAGAAGCATGCATTTCATATAAGTCAAACAATATGGGACTTTATATTACCTTAACAATCCGACTGATAAGAGAAAGGCCAGAACTTGGAAATCAATTATTTTGTAAATTATGACATCAAGCTTTTGTTTTGTAGTTTCATTACCATGTTCTTATGATATTAGTTATTTAATTGCAAAAATCATAATAAGCTGTTTGATCATTTGTATATGGATATGGTGGAAAATCTTGTGAATGTGTCGTGTAAACATATTATATATTATCGAAATTGTTAATAATTTTATATAAAACATATCACGTGTTGAATAAACGTAGTCACCCAAATCCATGATATATTTGTTCTACTAAATCCTAAAAATAAAACCACAAGTCATACCGTCCATGGACGAGTTTCATCTTGTATTCTGTAATGATGAAGATGCCTTTTAACAATTAATCTTGATGATTGGTTAATTGAGCGAGATAATTAAGGGTAGCTAATCCGCATGTATGGTTTACTTCCTCAAATTATGTTTTATAGTGACGATTCTACACAATGAAACCTATAAATACTTTCAATACCAGCATCCATTGTCATGCATTAGCATACACTAATCCATTATCAACATCTCATATTTGATTAACTTGATTGTATAGGGGAGGTAGCATGCACTGGATTACATGGAGCAAATAGATTTGCTAGCAACTCCTTACTAGAAGCACTGATATTTGCATGCAGGGCAGTGAAGCCATCAATTGAACATGAAAGGGTCTTATATACTATTTGAGTCTCACTAATACCTTTTTGTCTTGATTTATTACTAACATGTGCCTCTCTTTCAGTTTGAGTTTAGAAGCGTACACAAAGGTTTAATCAATTTCTTTCGATGAAAAGAATGAGATCATAACAACACTTTAGAACATGTACATGATCCAGTGAAACACAGCACTTTGTGCTTCTTGACAACTTTTAACTTACATTTTCTCATATTTGATAAACATTTATTTCTTTTAGTTCTTAATGCATTTAATAGATATGGTAATGAGAGGGTAGAAGTTTGTTGTTTTACATGAATGTGTAACTATCATTTTAAGTCTTGGTAAAACTTGAAGTAATTTGCATCTTGGGAAGAGGAGTTGCCATTGTTTCATTGGATTGACCATGAGCCACCCACACCGTGATATGATTCGACTTTAAACTCGTTTTAATCGCAATTGAACAACAAAGCTACATCTTTCAATGAAACTCAACGAGCTGAAAAGGTCATATTGGAAAAAAAATGTGGTCATTTGGCGAAGTTTACGAATTGAAGGCTAAAGTCAAGATGCTATGTGGGTTGTTGTTTCTAAGTTTTGGAATTTGTATCCTTTTCAATATAAGGTAAACAAAACCACCTCTTCAAGGATTCTACCATCATTATCAAAAGCATATAACCACAACCTTTTTCCCCTATTCACAGTAAACACAAACATCACCACTTAACAAACAAAGGGTATCAACAGCAAAACTCCACTTGTAACCCGAAAGTACATACATATTCTCATCACAACAAACATCAAACAAAACCATAAATCGATTCACAGATAATTCAAATTCGTCAACATCATTTAAATTTGGTAAAAAAACAGCTGGAAGCACCTATATACAATAACTAAATAAACATAATTAACAAAAACAAAATAATAATAATAAATGTTAATAATGTTATGAAATGTAAAAGATATTCATGGTTAATATTGTTTAGAACAAAATGTTAGAAAGTAGTTACCTCCTTTTAGCCGTTTTATGGATTATGGTAACATCAATTATAGTTCTTCACCGTTTAATTTAACTTTTAACTATATATTTGTTCTACTAAATCCTAAAAATAAAAACCACAAATCAAAGTACTTACTTGCTTTTAGTCGTTTTATGGATAACGGTAACACCAAGTATAGATCTTAACCGTGTCATTTAACTTTTAATTATTTTTTAGTATATATTTGTTCTACTAAATCCTAAAAATAAAAACCACAAGTCATACCCGTTCATCAGACGGGTTTTGACACTAGTATATATATATATATATATATATAGTGAAACTTTATTTTCAGAACTCACTTTAAATGCGAGAACTGCGAGAACCACCTCTAAACCGTTGGATTTTTTGATCAATGGATGAGATTATATGTGCCATTTTTGTCATTAGAGAAAAGATTAAGAAAACTTTGTAAATAAATGAAACCATGAACAGTTTAATAAAGGGTATTACTGGAATATCATATTATTAATTTAAAATCATTCACTGATTTACAGATGATAATTAGGTTAAAAGTTAACCACTTTCTCTTTGTCAAAAAAAACCACCGCCACCATCTCTCTCACACAAACCCTAACGCCCATACCCCAAGCCCACAACACCACAGCCGCCTCCTCCAATAATCAACACCATCGCCACAGTTCTCTAATCCACCCACTCGTCCATCGTTCTTTAATAATGATTTTGTTTCTCTCGAAAATCAGATAAGTTCATATATACAAATTTCGTTCATTATGATTTGCAAGAACTTAGGCTTTTAGTGATGTTGGTGTTACTCCTTTGCAATATTCGCATGGTTCTTACAATGAGCAAATGTTTAAAATACAACATATTGTTTATGATTTTGCTTATTATGATGATATCTTGATTTTCTAATGCACTTGTCTTTTCCAAAGATTTTTAAGAAAATAACCATATTCTTACGATAAGATTTTAAACTTAATATTATTATGTTCATCATATGTTAAATCTTCTTATGTTCTTGATGCTGTTTGTGTGGTAGATTGTTGGTGCGGAAACCTGGTTTTGATGTCTGTTTGAGTAGATCTTTAGTGGGTGGAAGAGGATGAGACCAGCCTTGGTTTTCTTGGTGTCAAGAGCCGCATTAGGGATTAGTGGTTTAAAGTGAGTATCTTATTTGTTTTAATCTTTAAATACATTAATGGTTTGATATAAAGGTATCAAGTTTAACTCTTGGTGAGACAATAACATGCTCATAAATCGTGCATATGTTCTTATTATTTTTATATACTCTGACTTGCGAGACAATAACACGCTCGCGTACATTCGCAAAAAAGACAATGGTTAAATGAAACACTATTAACAATTAATCAATGTTAATAACTGATATGATGATTTTGTGCATGCATGTTTTACTTTGTTTTTAGTATGACATACATAGGAGCTGGAATGATATGTTCACATTGTGAATATGTCATTGCTTGCAAGGGCGATTCTTTCGTAAATTGTTACGACTTTTACTTGGTTTAAATTTCCATTTTTTATATTTTTTTAAATATGATAGGCCAAGTGACATATATGAAAAAAAGGCTTTGTGTGTGATTTATTAGTGCTTAGACTTAGACTTTAGATGAATCAGATTTATGTTTTGGTTTTTTAGTGTGCGTATATGTTTTAGTCGTTCATATATGTTTTTAGGGGCGTGCATATTTGTTTTAAGAAATTGTGCATACGTCTTTTTGGCCGTAAAAATAAATTAAAAGAGTGCATATATGTTTTATGTTTGATATAAAATCATGGAAAGAGTTATGCATGTATGTTTAAATTGTGCATATGTGTTTGATAGTTGTTTTTTTTATTAAAAAATATGTTTGCATCATTAGTTTGATATACACAAGATTGTGCATATGCGTTATACTAGTTGTTATGATTAACTTTCGTTTCTTGTTTGTTTGTGGTTTAATTGTTTTGTGCATGCTTGTTTCAGATTGATTGCTAATGATGATGATATCATTGAAGACCGAGAAGTGGATGAACACAAATATACATGAAGATAATTTGCGACTTTTGAAGATATATGAATATTATATGTTATTATACTTGTAATTAAGTGAAATGTAACATTTAAATATATGAATCTTGTTTATCTTTCTATAATGATTTATGTTCTTTGATGTATGTTTCAAACTTCTATAAGAAAATTTTAATGATTAGGCAAAATTATTAATAGGCTGATAAAAAAGTGTAAACAATTACATATTAAAAACACATGTAAATTTACATTAAAAAAAAAACATACATGCACCTCATCTTTTTTTACAAAAAAAAAATAAATATAAATAAAATAAGAACACACATGCACTTTGACTTTTAGAAACATGCTAGCTAAGCGAAAAAAAGAAAAAAGAAATATTTAAAAACGATATTTAATGAAAAAAACAAAAAAAATATATATATAAATTGTCTTTTACTATAATACCCTTTTGGATTAAATAATATTTTTTAATATTTAAAAAATCTCATTGGTTTAAAGTGGTTCTCGCTGATTCTAGCACTTCAGTAGGTTACGAAAATAAAGTCCCTCTCTCTCTCTCTCTCTCTCTCTCTATATATATATATATATATATATATATATATATATATATATATATATATATATATATATATATATATATATATATATATATATATATATATATATATATATATATATATATATTGGAATTATCACAGTAAGTTTCTACTATCAATTATGAAGGATTCTTTGAAGTAAAGTAGAATCTGTGAAGAAGAGATACTATTTGAAGTATAAAAGTAGTCGTGTGTCTGTTTGAAGAGTGGAAGGCTAGGATCTGCATGCGCTTTATTATTTAAATGCTAACCCATCATTATTCTTGAGCGCTTGGGGTTAGCATGGGTATTATCTTGCTCAATATTGTTTAGTGTTTAGCCATTAAATGCATGCTTGCATGTTTAGTCGATTGAGTAGTAATAGTTTGGGTTCCTTGTCTATAAAAGGAACTTCATAGTTTATAATAGAAACAATTCGAAACATAGTGTTTGAGTTAATAAAAGATCCATAGAGGATCTAAGTGTTCTTAGTTATAACGACTTGTATTTACATTCGGCTATAGAATCACGAGTTGTAGAGATTTTCTATTGGTTTGCTTATGATTACATAGGCAACACTAACGATCTCTGATGCTCAAGATCATCAAAGTGCGTGTGTTTTCAACAAGTGGTATCGAGCCTCGGGAGAGTCTCTCGATCTTGAGGAACCATATTTTACCTCACCCCATACATCAAAAATACATTCACCATGCAGGAACCGATGATGAATCCGAAGTCACCAACAATAACATCAAGAACACCACCTCTATGCAACAACTTAGTCTTTCCAGCGATGTGGTAGGTTCCTTATACGAAAAGGAAGAGTATGATCACGTGGACAATGAAGATCTGAGCCGGATCTCGAATATTGATTGGAATCTTTGGGAGATTGTGAAGAAAGGAAGCGATCTGAAGAAGACTATCCAGGATCTTGATGGTAAGTTTACCATTGCTCCTCCCAAAGCTGAAGAGATTCTAGGCGTGCAAAGTGAGCACAAGTAAGAACCATCCTTATTGGCTATTCACGAAGATCACTTGGGTGATTTTCACCACATGGATGATGCAAAGGACATATGGATGGCGCTTAAAGCAAGGTTCGGTGGCAATGAAGAGTCGAGAGAATGAGGAAGTCCATCTTTGAGACAACACTTTCAAGAATTCAATATCTCGGAAGAAGAAGGTATCCACAAGGGATCTGACGGGTTTCATAAGATTTTGAGTCATTTAAACCGGTGAATGCAAAACGACAATGATGATTCAATTCAAGTTCTCGATCTTTGCCTCCATCATGGTTACATGTTAGTATAATACACGAAGGCTAAAGGTGGGTTGGACATGCTCACTTTTGATGAGGTGTACAACAAACTCAAATCTCTTGAACACGATGTCGGTTCTCCCTACGTGCATCCTCTTACGGTCATCTGACCTTTGTTGGGACATCTCATCCAATATGATGATACATGCTCCTAGTCCAACTTACTTACCATCATCATCTTACACTCGTCCCAATCCATCACGCCCTCAAGCTAAAGCGGTAGTATATTGGGATGTTCTTCATTCATTTATTCTTGATTATGATACTCAGTGACATCTTGTTTAATAAGATTTTGAGCGGGTGGACCCACTTGATATGGAGATGGCGAAATGGTAGGTGGCCATGCTTTGATAGATATCAAAGGTTTGAGGAGGTCGGGAAGAAAGTTTGGCTTCAAGGAAAGGATCCATTTCGTTTGTGAGGAGAAAGGTCAAGTGTTTCTCTTGTCACGGATGGGTCATTTCGAGGGAATCTGAAGATAGAAAAGTGGAGGAGCTAACTACAATTCTGTCAGTGAGAATCGGAAGGAAGCTAGAACTTGACATCTCTTGTCACCTTGGATGAGCAGGTCAAGCTGGGCTGCACATGA
Source organism: Chrysanthemum lavandulifolium (assembly GCA_022545495.1). NCBI lineage: Eukaryota > Viridiplantae > Streptophyta > Magnoliopsida > Asterales > Asteraceae > Chrysanthemum > Chrysanthemum lavandulifolium. The sequence continues at coordinate 98,248,101 of CM040238.1, read as the reverse complement.
ACACAGTGAATGAGGAAGCTGGCGATACGAAGCTTGGATTGTTGGCAAGATGTACTTTAGAAAATAGGCATGATCAATTTGCCTTGATGGGACTTTCTCGGTACTATTGTATATATTTGGTTGTAGTGAAAGATACAATGAACTTAAAGAAGCATGATACTATGAAACCTAAATACAATGAGTGCTATGTTGATAATGAAGCTTATAAACTTTAGTTAAAAACATTAGAAAGACAAAAAGTATGGTTTCAAAAGAATCGAGATAGCTTATGAAGAAAAGATAAAGGTTACAATTTGATCTAGATATTGCAAACATTAACTTAAGCATTTTGAAAAGGAAAAAAGGCGATGCTATTCTTTGAGAACCTAGAGCTTAAAGAGAAACTAGGCGAAATAGCTAGACATAAACAATGGTTAATATCGGTGACAATCTAGCTAGAGAACTCTATAGTAGTCGTTCGTGAACTCTGGAATAGGTTTAGGTTTTCAAAAGTATCTGCGAGTTTGGAAGCTAGGCAAGATGGGTAAATCTACACTGCGGGCTTAGAACATTATGTTAAAGAAGGTGATTGGCATCTTGTCACTGACCTATTAGAGGTGAATTCATGCCCGAGACCTATCCATTCTTGTTGACTTTGATGGATCGCACCATCTGTATGGCAAAAGTCAAAAGACTTGCAGGACCCCGATGCTTCATCTAATGACTTTGTCTCTTTCTGCGATAGTGACAATTCATCGGATCAAGGTCTACTTCGGTTGTGATTCAAGTGATAAGTCGAGACCTTCCCAAGCCTCACTGAGCCTACACCAGCACGCATCGAGTCTATCTACAAGCCTTCTAGGATGGTTGTTGAGGAATCAACTTCTAAGCTGTTTCCTCTAAAGACATGTCCTTTAAATCTTTGCATAATAATTCTATAAAACAATTCCTTTAATGTTTACGGTTTAAGTACATCTACATGTAATAGAACATCTTCTTTGTTGAATAAATCTTCCAAAGGAAGACATGTTTTGTATGTGAGTAAATTTCATTTAATTAAGGTTGTGATTTCTATGAGCAAAGATTGGGTGTATGTCTTACTCGTGAAACCTAGACCCGGTGTGGACCAATGTTAATAATATTCCACCTTATGTCCCATAAGCTACTTATCTGACTCTCCTTGGAGGAGATCGGTGATAGACCTTATGTGCAACCTACTGGCGATGAGTGTCTAAATACTCATCATTTTATTCCATCACTTGCCAAAAGCAGTCAAAACACTTTGAAAAGTCTCAAAAGGCAGAAAAAATATTTAGGCATGTTTTATGCATAAATTGTCAAATCTAGTCTCGGTTATTCAAAACAAGTTAATTTTTTCATAAAAGGCCCTCGAGGTTTTCAAGTTGTCAAAATTAGACTTATAAAATTCAATTTTGCAAAATGGCAACTTTAGTCCTTGAAGTTTCAAAGATTGTGAATTTACCACTGGACATTTAAATTGGAAAATTAGCATTTTAGTCCTTTGGTAATTCTAACTTGTCAAAATTGGTCCTTTGATGAAATTCGGAAAATTACAGTTTGGTCCTCAAGTTTGGTTGATTTGCAATTTTGGTCCTTGTTTACTAATCCTAAAACCAACGGGACCCAAAATCACTAAACGAGCCCGACCCACTGAAAGCTTGACCCTTGAACCCCTTGCTTGAGCCTTGACCCCTGCCCAAACAAAGTGACCCCAACTTGAACCACTTTACCCATTAATATACCCCGGTCAAAATAGTCAAACCAGCCTCTTTTCCTCCTTTTCCCCACCTTCTTCACTCACTCTGCAACTGACTCACCATGCCATTCTTCCGGCTCATACCACCACCCTTATCACTCCTTTCACTGAACATCCAAAGCATTTAATGCTTCTCTTCCAAATGCTCAATCCACCCCGGTTGCTATATATTTTTGGCGTAAAAGCTCATCAGCAGCTAGAAGGGTTCCAAGCATCCAAGGCGAGGATTATTGGTGGAAATGATCATAAAGAGTACCGAGCCCTTATTTGAGCATATAAAGGGAAGAAGATTGAAGACACGAAGAGTTTTTTTTAGTTAAAATTATTATCGTAGCTAGTGTAAACTCAAAATGGGTTGTAATCTTTGCTTTCTAAAACTTTTATTACATTACCTTGATGTAATTTGAACTCATTTCAATCTCAATTTCAAGTTGGTGAATTAATTCTCATGTTTGCAATTTTAAAGTCGAAATTCAAATTAAGCTTTGTTGATTTAAAGTTGTTACATTGGATGATTAGGCTCGCATAAGCTCTAAATAGCTTAATATAGCTATTAGAAACCTTAAAACTTTGATTAGTGTCAAAAGCAAAAAATACCAAAATAGAAAAAATAGTTGAAAAATCAAAAATCTAGGAAAAACAAGAAAAGCATGTGATGTTGAATGTTGGATGGGCGGTTTAGAACCTCATGGGAGGTAATAGGATGGTCCTTGGTCACTGGTTCATGGTTTTTAGCTTGGATGGCATTTTCTGGATTGGGTTATGCAGCTGAGATGGAGTTGGATATGGGTTAAATTTGAGCTGGATTTGGAGTAGGTTAGGGGTTTAAGATAGTGGTATTCTCATTTCTGTTACAAGCCACAGTGGCTGGACTTTTGTAAGCATCTTTAATTTACTCTCTATTTGTTGATTTTACATGTGTGATTGCATATTTAGCTTAATCATAATCATTGGTTTTATAGATATTGTTGCATTCATTAGCTCTATTATTATCATTAGATCATAGGTTTAAGTTGCTTTAGATTGGTATTAAGTTTGATAGAGTTTCTTGCAAATCTGTTTTGAAAAGTGTGTTTGGATCGGTGTTCACATCGAGTTTGAGGTTTGTTCATTGGTGAGATCATTGTTTGAGGCTTATAAAGGTTAATTGTACTCATTTCGGTCATCAAATTTCATTTGCATACACTTAAAGTCAAAATTGCATTGAATCTGCTCCTAAGTTCATTTGATTAGCATCAGTTTTCAAAATCTTGCATATAGGATTAAATATAGTTTAGTTAGCTTGCATTAGCTTCATTTCATCATAATTCATCATCTTGGTTCTTAAATTGGTTTCAAATCTCAAATTAGTCAAACTCTCCGTCTGTCTTAAAAAGTCAAAAGATGGAAGCGGTTTTCACCAAACTTGATAGATTTGTCATAGCTTCATTTTGGTTCAAATTAAGTGAGATTTTAGGTTTGCTAGTTCAATTTGTCAAGTTTATAAAAGCGATTTTGTGAAATTTTAGTAAATCTCTAAGCTCTAAATCAATTTCGATAAGGCGGCGCCTGTGCACACTCGACGCCTACAACGAGTTGTGTGCATGCAACTGCGAGCCTGCCTATGACTTCAAATTAGCTTTTAGTGTACGAAACTTGGTCTAATTGTTCTTTAGTTGGTGGTCTTGAGTTCCTCGATTACGGTTTCGATCTGGTTTCCAGTTTGGGAGCTAAGATCATTTGGTGCTTTGTTGAAGCTTATAGCTTATTTTTAAGTGCTCATTTATAAGCACTTTTCACTCTGACTCACTTTTCTTTTACACTAGCATACGTTTTAGTATTTTCCTAGATTTAGAATATAATTTTAGACTTTTCTGAATTTTCATAATTTTTCATCCTTTGTTTTGCTATTTTTCTTATTTTAAATAAGTTTTTAAGACTTTTAAATAGCTTTTAATACAAATAAATGGAAAAGCTTCAAAAATAAGTTTTCAATTTTCATAGATTAAGATAAATATAAAAAGCCAAAAAATATTTTTCCATAATTTTCCTAGTTTAAATAGTAATTTTAGCAATTTAATTAGTTTTAAATAGTTTTTAAATCATAGAAATTAGAATATAAATCAAAAATACAAAATTAGTTTTGAAAATTCTCTTTAGTTATTTTAGTTTTTTTTTAAATAGTTTTATAATTTTCCCATTAATTTTCATAATTTTTAGTATTTTAATTTAGTTTAAAAAGTTAAAATTAGTTTTAATTCAAATTTATAAAGAAAAATCAAGAAAATCCAATTTTAAAATAGTGATACCGTTTATTTAATATAATTTAGCTTTTAATTTTCTTTCAGTTTTCCTTTGTCATCTAGTATTATCATTAACCCTTTCTGTTGATATCACTTGATCACTACGTTTAGCTATTGATCGCCTGACTCGTTGGGACTTAATGACACGAAACACTAAACTCTCTGGACTTAATTGCTTTGGTTTTAGGCATTTGACTTTTATTACGGTTGACCATTCACAGTGGTTGACTTGTGTAATAAACTTGACCGTTTGGGATCAATCACTAGCCCATTTTGTAAACATGGTTATTGGCTGCATATGTTGACTCTATGAATAATGGGAAAGGATATTTGAGAGTGCTATTGTCAAGTCCTCGGCGAGTTGTTCTTGGAATAATAAGGGACCTAAATTTCAATGAAACGAGAACAATGATGGATCTTTCTCATCGCTATACCTAAATTTCAATGGAATGTAACCCTAGCGCAAAGTTTAAGGGAGCATAAAACCTCGGGAGGCATATGCCTCGAGGAAGAGATTTTTAGTAAACTTTGTGTATATTACATTTGCTAACACTAACACTAATAATTTTTAATCTGTTTTGTCTCTGTTTTGTTCTTGTGTTTCTACGAGTTTGTTTTGCGGTATGCCTATTGATTCAAGTTCATCAAGTGTGGTCCCTCGATGGTTGGATATGCATGACCGACAAAGATCTGGGATCAAAATGGGAAGGATGGATTGATGCAAGCGATGATGATGTGTAGTATTCATGGTTAATTTTGGTTGATTGGGTTTGTGATGATTCTAGGGTTTGTGATGGTAATTGGGGTAAAATTATGTGAGAGAAGTATGCATTGGGATGATTAAATAGACGGATGCAAGGGCGGATTAATGTAATTTAATGCGAGTTGTTGTACGATAATTCTAGAATCTTACCGAAGATATTCTAGTCTTGGGGTGGTTTATGCCGAAGTATTTTATTTCAGCAGATTGGCTAGTTGTTTCTGCTGAAGCGTTATTTTGTCGTTGGTCAAGTTGAAATACACGTAGGATATGGTCAACTAAAGTTCTCATACTTTTGACTATATTCTTGGTAACGGTTACTATTCCTCTAATCGCATTTCTTCCACTTCAAAAGAAACAATTCCCTCTTCTCCTACACACAAAAACTTTTCAGTTCAAAATAACCCTAAAATCACATATCTCTCATGGCTCTTCAATTCAAGAAAGATCACAATAAAGTTGCGTTTCTGGGTAAAGCAAAGGGCGATGAATTGTATGACCCAATGATGGAGTTCTGAAGCGGTCTAAGATTCACTATGCCTAACACATTCCCTAACGCGATTTATGAATCGTTGGTTAAACAATTTTGGGAATCTGTTGAAAACGCAGATGAATCGAGATTGTTGCGTTGATTGATGAAACAGAGCACGTGGTGACGGAGGACACGATAAGGAGAAAGCTTAGTTTGGATGATCTTGATGGGGTTTATCACTCAAGTTCGAGAGGACATTCTCTCGGGTGAGAGCCATTGGGTATCAAGGTACAAACGGACATATGGTTGAAAAATCATTTTGCCCTATGTGGAGATTTTTGTTCACACTGCTTGGTGCATTAGCAACAACTGGGCGTGGGATCAATTCTCTACGAATTGGCTTGTGTTATTGTGTGTCTATCTCGAGGATAACTTATAATTTTTCTAAATTTATTTTGATAATATGGTTGAAAATATAAATAGGAAACAACATAAGTTTTAATGTACCCTAGATTCTTACAAATAATCATAGACACCTCTACCCAAGTCCAAGCCTTTCATCCCATAGGAGCTATTTCATTAAACTATTTGCCTCCATGAGAACTCACTTTGAGGAGCACATCATCCGTTGATAGCGACTATCTTGCCTCAAGGCAATGAGGTCAGCGATGAGGAGAATGTTGCTTATATCCTACCCTCTTCAAATGTTGCTACTGATGGCAATCCATCAGTTAATATAGATGAGGGTCCCTCTTTTTCTGCTGAAGCTTCTCATATTGATCCAGACCATACTCCACCTGTACCATCACCCAGACCGAGTCCACCACCTTCACAGGCTTCATTTGATGAGTTTGTGTCTGACCTGAACAGGATGACCACACCTAGTCCTCAAAGGGAACCTTTTGATGAAGTACCTCCTCATTTTGAGCATGACCATATTTCCACTGAAAGGTCCAATGAAACTCCCATTACCACAGAGCAATCTGCTGGTGGGTGAGGACCTATTACTCTTTCATCTGCTCATGCTCTTGTTATGATTATCACGGTGAGGTGGTGATCTCAAAAGGAGCTTCTGAGACCAAGTCTACTCTTGGTGATAAGATTGAGGCTGCGAATAAAGTTAAGGACTTAGAGGACGGACTTGAAAAGAGTAGCAAAAGGAAGTTAGTCATTTCTTCTGATGAGAAGGATGAGGACTCTCGGCTTGCTTCTCTAAATATCTTAGCTGATGTGGCTCAGGAGATAGTTGTTCCTTCCTCAGTGGTTGCTGAATCCTCAAAGAATGAGGAACCTGTTCTTTATAGAAGAAGAAAGAGATCTCACTTGTATAAAGGATCTTCTGAAGTATCCAAGAAACCAAGTATTGATAATACTGCATCTGCTGAAGCTCAAAAGGAGGACGTTGCATCTGATCTTTATAATCATGCATCTGTTCAAAAACCCTCTGTAGTAGATCTCTCTCAAAATGTTTCTTCTGAAGCTCAAATTGGTGATACTCCTCTTGTTGATGTTGTTCACGAGTCAGCTAATAAAGGGAAAGGTGCAATGATTGAAGATGATCTTGGTTCAGATCTGATATCTGAACAAGAAAGACAAGCACAAGAAAGTCGGATGGCTGAATATGAAGAGTTAAAGAAGAGTGAGATATTGGCCAAACAACTTGAAGCAGAGGATTCTTCTTCTTTGCCTCCTGAGAGACGAAGAGAATTGGATGAGTTAGCTACTCAGATGCCTGCTGCACAATGGGATGCTCTTACTAAGAAAACCACTTCAAATCCTACACTTGCTCAAAGTATCTTAGGTGCGGACTTTGATAGTGAAAATTTTGTGGCTCGAATGATGGCGCTTGGAGAACAAAGGAAGCAAGAAGCAGCTGTGAAAAGGAAAGCCCTAGTACTGAAAAGAATAAGGCAAAGAGAGAGAGAGACCTCTTACTGAAGCTCAGAAGAAAACAAAGATGAGGATTGCGGTGAAAAATCAAATTTGTTCGGTGCTTAACCGTGGTTTAACAATGAAGCAAGTCTTGGCTTTACCTGATGCAAGATTGTTTCACTTGTACAATATGATTATGAAGACTTCTTCTTCTGCTTTAACACCATCTATCAAAAGAATTGCTGAGAATGAAGTTGCACCAAAGGCCAAAAGACCCAAGTTTGTTGAGATAGTGGATGATTTTGATGATATTCCACCAAAGACGATCTCTCAAATGGTTTCTTCTAAAGCAACTTAAAGCCACTCCTTCGTTCGACAAAGTCCCTTCTGGCGAACCATCATTTGTTTCCCGATGCACTAGTTATGCCCTCATCTAATCCAAATGTGGCATCTGCTGCGCAAAGAAGGTACTTTGGTTGGGAAGATGACCGGTTACTTCTTGAACCTCTTGCTATATCTGCTGAAGCTTCTCTGAAGTCACTAGCTCAACTGAAAAGGTCTCATCTGTTGAACCGACCACCATTTCCTCTGAAGCACCTAATGTACAAGCTTCGCTCCATCTGTGGAATCTCTCGATCTGAGAAAGAGGTGGTTCGATTAAAGCTAAAACTACAATCGTCAAAGCTAAAAGGCAAGAAAGGTGCTTGACGAGAATGCATTCCTTCGTGATGATGTCTCACCTAAATCCACATCTACTTCTTCAAGTCCTACTATAGAAGTTAATGAAGAAACCAAAGATATTCCATCTTGAAATCCATTTACACAGTCGAAGGATGAAGAGGATGGCTAAGAGAAAACACACATCTACGAGAAGATCATGAGAAAGCGAGGACTCATGCATCGAAAAATAAGCCATCACCCAAGAATGTTCCTTTGGACCTAAAGGTCGATGACTCAACCTTTATTAAAGAAGAGTCTCGCTCTTGATTTTCTGAGGATATCAAAATGAGTTGGTCAAGTGGTCTCGATAAATGATGAGATGAATGTCATTCATCGATTGGACAAAACTTCAATGGAGTTCACCTTTTGAAGGAAATACTCCATTTGGTAGACGAGGCGAGATATACTTACTCTGACACCCTCGTCACAAACCATTCTTGCAATCTTGCACCACAAGGTTTTGGGATGTACTTATTGGGAGATCTTCATGTCCCGATTAACTCTCAATCTCCCAATGGTAAAGGGCATTTCATTTGGAAGAACTCGCATCTATGGCGGGTTGAGTCCGGAGATATTATCCCACCTAGTGTGCATGTAGTTGAGACAAAGGGTGGAATCACGATCTGCATGTTTCTTTGAAAGAACTTATCCATTGTCCAAGAGACTTATGGAAAGGATCTTTGTGTCGAAATTGGAAATTCCTCCTAATCCGATGGGAAATGAAAGTCTAGATTTGAGCAGTGGTTGGATTGATCAAGGCTCAACTTCGCAAGCTCAAGCTGCATCTTCATCATGAACGCGTAATCTACATTGTCTTTTGAAATATGTACAGGTCTTTTGTGATGTTTAGTTTCTTGGTTTTGTTTTGTTTTGTTTGTTAGTTTCTTAGTTAAAAAAAAAAAAAAAAAAAAAAAAAAAAACTTTCTCTTGCAGGTTTGTCGTATATTGTTGATGGTTTTTAACTCACCAGATATACCTTGTGTATATCAAAGATTTGGCTAGTCCAAAGGGTACAACTTTGGTAAAGACACATCAAATCTGTTGATAGCTGTAATGATTTGCTCAAAATCATATCTAGATCAAATAAGACCAAACTTAAAGTTGTTAAAATGAGATCCAACTAAAATTTGACAATCGACACTCTCCTTACAACAAAAATAAATTTTTTATTAACAGCAATAAAATTGTTAAAGTTTCGCTAGATTTTTTTTTAAAACCTAGGTGATACACTTTGATTAGAAGTGTAATATGTATCAGGTTTTTGTATGTGTATCTGGTTTTGGTATATTTATTAGTGTAATGTGTATCAGGTGTATCACTAATCCAAACTCATGTATCATTTAGTTATTAGTTGCTAAAATGTTAATTTGTATTAAAATATTATTTTTATGTGTATTATTGCTAAAATTGTTATTTATAAATGCTTTACTGGTTTTTTAGACTTGATCTTATTTTTATAACTTTAAATTTGATCCCACGTTAACTCTCTCCTATATATATATATATATATATATATATATATATATATATATATATATATATATATATATATATATATATATATATACACACACACATTGTGGTTAGTCAGCTGACCATAACTTTCTCCCCTCTTTTCTTAAACCCCTATTTTTATCTATAAAAGCCCACTTATCTACCTATATTTAACCACTTTTCATACAAAAAATTTAATTCTTTCTATTAAAAATTATGTCTTGCTCACTTCCGTATACCGTTGATGAAATCAAAGTTGTTGTTCAGAAACTAATTGATGAGGATACCATTCATCAGCAAATGATTATTGACTTAGCTGAGAAGTTTAAAAATGCACATGTAGCTAAAGATGATCTGAGAAAAACATACGCGGAATGTAAAGACATTCTGCAAGAAAAACTAACCATTGAGACTTTTCTAAGAGAGGATCTTAAAAGATTACGAGATTCATAATAATTTCTTTAGGTTGGCGAGCAAAATACAAGATAACATCAATGCTAAAGTTCATTGGATGCATAAAGGAAACAAATATAACAATTGTGTTTTAGTTTTCGTATTGTAATTTGTATTTTATTTAAATTTCGTATGTTTTTTTTTTTTTTTTTTTTTTTTTTTTTTTTTTATTTTATTTCACGCTCACGTTTTTAATTATCTATGTAACGTTTTTAGTTTATGAATAAAACTTTAATTATTTAATTTAAAAAATATATAAAAATAAGAAAAAAAAAGCAACGATCGCCTTTATAGTCGACATTATCATTGTGTGGTATGTATATAATTTAATAAAGAGAAAACAGAGTTGACACTAATGTAATTTAAGTGACCACTAAAAATTGTGATTCGTATTAGCATCGGCCTAACTAGTAAAGATATACCCCTTGTATCGCAAAACCATTTTCTTTCATTTGTAAATTTCACCAATCAAAAAGCTTCAAACTAGTATGATGACATTTTATTGACAGCATAATATAATAATTTCATTTTCCATAAAACGTGTTAGGGGTTGCTTAATTAATAGTTTGTGAAATAATTAGGTGCCAGTTTCTTTCATAAGTTTTGCTTTCATAACTATTACCCCACTTTAACTATTAAACGGGTCCTCACACACAGATCCCCCAACCGCCAACCCCTCAAATTTTAAATATTACTGTTCGTTATTTCCGTCTTAAATTATAAGTCTATTTTTTTTATTTTTGGTTGTTTCAAAATATTTTTCCATTTTATTATTTCAATCAAAAGACACTTTAGTTGCTAGAGAAGATATTTGATTGGTAAATAGATTAGTTAATAAAAATTTATTAAACTTTGTACAAATTGAAAATCTACTAATAATTTAAAACGGAGAAAGTATATACAAGTATTTCTTAAATGACGTGTAATTTATTTTTACACGTCAATCACATCAATATTTATGGCTTTCATAATTATTTAATAGAATCTGCTACACAATGCTTACTAAGTAATGATTAAGACATATAAAATAATATATTCTTCTATATTTAAAATACTTATATATTTAATGTACAATAAATGAACATATATATTACATTAATATATGTAATTTTTAATTTAATCAAGGCCAATTTCCTTTTATATTTATCTTAACAATTGTTTAGTGAGAGCATTATATAGCAAATCTCTTATTTACTTAATCTTTCCGGGTATGTTTAAGTTTTAATAGTTTTACTTTTAGACAATTTAATAAAAAGTTACGATACCAAAAATAATTTTTTTTTTATTTTCTGGGTAACCATGGTTTGACATATCCGCTGGGTTTATACTCACCGTCACAAACACTTAAATATGGTAAAGCCTCACTTTTTATGAGGTTGTTGTGACCACTTCAAAGTTATTTTTAATCACTGCTAGATGCAAACAACTTTGAAATGACCACGTCAACCCCTAGAAAAGATAGAACTTTACCTGATTTAAGTCTATGCAATGGCGATTCAGACCCCGTATATTAGCCAGCCAAAATATCCAATACCATAGCAACCAAAAAAAAAAAAAAATAAAATAAAAATCTTATATGTACTTTAGCCCTTTAAAATCAACCATTATATAAAGCAAGCTTACTTTTATAAAAGATCTTTCCAAAAACTCTAAAAAAATGATACTTGGCATTTTTGTTCAACCAGTGGTCCTCCTTCAATTTCACCCCACAACATTAACTACTCAAAAAACCTCTCAAAAAATCAAACAACAATTACGGATCAAACCTCAAAACATTAAACAACAATTACAGATTAAAAAAAATACCTTGGTTTTTTCACAAGAAACAAACAATGATCTTTTTTTTATCCCTTAATTTTTCGTGTGAATCTAACAACAATTTAATCACTGCAAACATTAATTTTTTAAAATACCTGATTCTTATTTATTTATTTTTTTGGGGGCATAACAAGTACAATTATCTCATCATCTATCAGAAAATCTTTTTTACGAATTGTACCCATTTTAGAACTTTTGATTTTTTAATTTGGGATAAACAATCAACAACCAAAATGTTCAAGGATGTTTGATGTTCGGGAAAAAAAATCAACCAAGTGAATGAAATTGGAGACTTTATTGCGGTAAGATTCATCTTTCGATTTTCCTTCATTTTTAATTTCATTAATCTTGGAGATTTTCAATTACTCTTATGTTTTCTTGAATATATGATTGAATTCGTGAATTAATGAATCATCTAGTGGATATAACTTTTCATTTTAGCATTTAATTGAATTTAACTACATAATTAGTTAAGAGATTGTATTGATTGAATTAGGTTTTCAATTCGTATGATTTTGATTTGGATTTTGTAGAGAAAAATATTAGGTAGCAAGTGTCTGATTAAATTTCTTTTAGAGAGAAGTTTTTAGAATTTATTGGAATTATTAAGTTAGAGTAAAAGTAGATGATTATGATTTATGTGAAAAGGATATAAGGGATGATGATATATCAGAAAAGGATGTAAGTGATTATGAAATTAAACCTCTAGAACTTGAAAGGCCATGTGGAAGGATCAAATTAAGATCAAAGTACTTCATGAGAAACAATATTCAACCTATGTGTGGAAAACGTATAGGGGGTGAATACATGCCCATTTAAACATTTAAATCTTTTGTATAAAATAATCGATCAAGCGTGATGCAATATGAAAAGTCTTAGTAATCAACCACTGTATAAAGCAAGCTTGCTTTTATAAAAGACCTCCCCCAAAACTCTAAGAAAATGACACCTGGCATTTTTGTTGATCCAACGACCCTCCTTCAATTCCACCCCACAACATTAACTACTCAAAAATTACCGAAAAATCGAAAAACAATTACGGATCAAACCGCAAAACATTAAACAACAATTACAGATAAAAAAAAATCATCCCTTAATTTTTCACTAGAAACAAACAATAATATTTTTCATCATCCCCTTATTTTATCGCGTGAATCTAACAACAATTCTTTCACTACAAACATTAATTATTTAAACTACCTAATCCTTATTAATTTTTTTGGACATAATAAATACCATGATCTCATCATATATGAAAAAATCTTTTTTAATGAATTGTACGCAATTTATATTTTTTAATTTTTTTAATTTGTGATAACGATCAACAACCAAAACATTCAAGGATGTTTGATGTTCGGGAAAACCAAATCAACCAAGTGAATGAAATTGGATACTTTATTGTGTTAAGATTTATCTTTGGATTTTCCTTCGTTTTTAATTTCATTAATATTGGAGATTTTCAATTACTCTTATGATTTCTTGAATATATGATTGAATTCGTGAATTAAGGAATCATCTAATGGAGGTAGCTATTAATTTTAGCATTTAATTAAATTTAACTACATAAATAGTTAAGAGATTATATTGATTGAATTAGATTTTTAATTTGTATTATTTTTATTAGGATTTTGTAGAGAAAAATATTAGGTACCATGTGTCTGAATACATTTCTCTTAGAGAGAAGTTTTTAGAATTTATTGGAATTGTTAAGTTTGAGTAAAAGTAGATGATCTTATGATTTATGCAAAAAGCATATAAGTGATGATGATATAGCATAAAAGGATATAAAGTGGTTAAGAAATTGAACCTCTAGAACTTGAAAGCCCATGTGGAAGGATCAAATTAAGCTCAAAGTACTTTATGAGAAACAATATTCAAGCCATGTGTGGAAAATGTAAAGGGGGTGAATCCATTCCCGTTTAAAAAACATAAATCTTTTGTATCAAATAACCGATCAAGCGTGACGCAATATAAAAAGTCTTAATAATCAACCTCTATATAAATCAAGCTTTCTTTTATAGATGATCTCCCCAAAACTCTAAGAAAATGACACCGGCATTTTTGTTCATACAATGGCCCTCCTTCAATTCCACATCACAAAATTAACTACTCAAAAACCCTCTGTGGAAAAGTAGAAGGGGGGTTGAATAGTTTTGCCGATTTTAAGTTAGTTCAAAAACTTTAGATTCGATATTATGTGAAATCGTATGGATGAATAGAAAGTATAGATCTAATGATAATGCAAGTAAATAATGTAAAGTAAGGGATAGAAATGACACAACCGATTTATAGTGGTTCGGCTACAAGGACACCTTCCTTGCCCTACTCCACTCCCCGAGTCACCTACTCGAGAGTTCAAGCACTATGTCAACAAATTCCTTCAACTTGGCGGAGAAGCCTTCACAATGTTGCTTACACCTTTTTTCGGTACAAAGCTAATTACCGAGTCCGTAACACGGTGGACCAAACCAACACGACTATTATACAACAACTATGTGAAATATCAAATACAAGATCTTTGCTACAGAAATCTTATGGAGGAACAAATCAATCAGGGACCCCTTGCTTGGATGACTTGTAGTATGCTCGTGATCTCGCCTTAGAGAAGGACCTATATGAGAATCACTAAAGAAAGAAAGAAGAACAACTCTCTAAATCAAGTGATCTTTTGTTAGAAGAGAATGAGAGTATATAAGTGAGTTAGTAAGAAGAGGGGTGAAGAGAAATGAAGAAATGGCTCTCTATTTATAGGAAAAACTTGCCACGGTTCCACGGATCCCACGGATCCCTCCCTCAAGGGATCCGTCTAGTGTAAAGCTAGGGATCCGTGGGACGCTCCTCTTTGCCCATGGGTTTTTTGGTTATGGGTCATGGGTCATGGGTTATGGGTTGGTCCATGGGTATTTAATTAGATACAATGTATCTAATAGATGCAATGCATCTAGTTAAATGGGTATGGGTCAATACCATGGGTTATGGATATGATCCATGGGTTGTGATTTTACCCATCCTAATAAACTATTACAACAAATGATTTATTAAAACAATTTGTATTAAGTGACTATATGTAGATGCTTTATAAAAATAACATGTATCCTTATAATTTTACTTATGATAACATTATATTTGTTATCAACAAAACACAAAGAGATCGCAAAATATTAATAAACGTTTTTACTGTTTATTTGTATTAACAATCTCCCCCTTTTTGTTGATGACAAAACATAATGTTATGATGAGTAAAACTTAAGATTAGATGTATGTTTTGAAAGCCTAGGTTTTACTTCTTCTCCCCCTTTTTGTTGAAACAAAAAGTTAACCCAACGAAGAAATAAAATGTGGAAAAATAGTCCATGTATCGCTTACTCCCCCTTGACGGTAGCTCTCCCTAGTTTGGGGTGTCAAGTGAGAAAAATAAAAAAAATCCTACAAAGAAAAGGTTAGTAGTAACATGCATAAAAAATCTTGTGATTGACGAGAATCAAGATTGGGAGCCAAGGTATGTAAACAAGGCCTTGTAATAAAACAACAAAATGTAGTGGTATTTATGCCACATATAAGCATGTAAAAGTAAGAACAAGACTTGTTCTTAAAAAAATGACTTCAAAAGAAAAATACTAAAAATAGAAAATAGAAGTAATGATTCCTTCCATGCTTGCATAAGGTTATGGATGGAGGTTTTGATTAGTCATGATATTGATGCGATCAAGAATGAAGTTGAGTATGAATCGCATTTCTTCCCTAACTTCTATTGCAATATCCCTAGTGGATTGGCAATGTTCACAATGTAAGTGATGTGGGTAATGAGTGCGGAAGTTTTCCGGGTTGTTTTGATTTGTGAGATGCGGAAGATGTGGTGGAAAAATAAGAAAATACGGATCAAAGTCCGAATGTTTGGAAGTGGTGGTGGAAAAGAACCTAGGGGTTCTTGTTGCTCAATGGGAGCTAAGGGTAGTGAGCTTTCAAGGTCTTTGAAAATTGTGTTTGGAGAAGTGGGAGGTGTTAAAAAGACTATTTCTTTTTGTTTTGGTTGTTGAGATCTTGTTGGAGTCTTAAAGAGTTCCAAAAGAGTGACTTTAGGTGAGTTGACGGGTGATAAAGTTGATGTACTTGTTGGTGATGAGGGAGGTGATATAATGGAAGCATCTTGTGGTGAGTTAGTGGTTGGTGATGAGCCATTCGATGATGGTTTTGCTAAGCAACAAGGCCGGATGCTAATCTGTGCGGATATCCTAGATTTTGTGCGGACAAAAGTTTGGATTTCTTGAAATGGATTGTTTGCATTAGGTGATTCATCTAAGGTGGAAGATCTTTTGGAAAACATGGTGGTGTTTGTTTGTGAGGATGAGATGAATAGCAAGCAATGTTGGGAATCCTACTTATAGAAAAAACATTTATGCATTGAATGAATGCTTAACCTAAAATGTGGATTAAAATCTAATGATTAGATATGAATTTAAGGCATGTGATCATGAGAAAACAAGCATCAAATCACATACTCCAAAATAAAGTGAGAAAAATAGAAGATAAAACTAGCTTTTGTCTCACGGATCCCACGGATCCTTCCCTTAAGAGATCCGTCCAGCATTAAGGCTGGGATCCGGGGTACTAGTGATTCAGGCAGCTCAAAATTTTCCTTTTGGAAACATTTGTGCCTAGTGTGTGCCTATATGCAAACTATTTGGAGTTGCGGTTATCTCGACTCCTAAAAAGAAAAGAGAAATAAACTAGAAGTGAAAAAGGCATATTATTATGTGAGATAACCCAAGTGCTCCTAATTCATTGTTGCTTAAATGAATGTACCCGACAACACATAGTAGTTATATGTCCTCTTTAGCATTCAAAAGACATGAGATGCAATGAAAACGTGTTTTTACTTTGTATTAATAATGAAAAAGCGATTTGTCCTAGACGTGAGAAATTTCTTTTGTGAAATTTATACGGGAAGAGGTATCATTTTTAGAAATTTTGAAAAGAGGTTTCTATGTGCGAAAAAACGTTTTATCTTTTGAAAAGAAGATGTATATGTAATTATGTGTTTGCAACTTGTACTTATTTTGAAAGAAAATAAGAGAAAACTATGAGTTATAAGTGAAAACGTATCTTGGGTTTTGAAAATTCCGTATTGCTTT